>LZPO01117114.1:176297-190195 GCA_001675575.1 Neotoma lepida
TTCATCTGACACACAGTGTGCCTCCGTAAAGAGCAGAGAAGTAGGATCCTGAATGGAAAATAGACACGCAGTCTTGGACATTTATAGTCACAACAGGAAAGTGAACCAAGACACTTAATAACGTTGATGCTGTGTCTCTAATGGAATCTGATGCAGAAGCAGCATAAGATGTTAAATGGTTAAGATGCCAGTTGTTAGTCTGGGTCTCACAAACTGTGGGAAACAGATGCTTTTTGAGACAAAAGTCAGCTGGTGTGCTCCATGCTGAGTGTTTGTGGATCCCAGCTGAACCTGAGCAAGNATGGTGACAATAAGTGAGGCAGACAGCACCTGTATTTCAGGAGCAGACAGGTGCCATCATCCTAGAGAAAATTCAAGGGAGATCAATAAAAATGATTAAGGGACTCAGAGAATTGATTTTTGAGGAAAGATTAAGAAAAATAAATGTGCAGCTTGACACATAGCCCAGGAGGAATATGATAACTGGGTGGTCCATTGATGTATCAGATGCTGACGAAAAGACTCTCACCAGGCATGCGGAGACAAATTCCCTAACAAGGTATCTGGGGACACAGTTTCCCGAGAAGTGGTGGAAAGCCCTGTCCCAGAAGCACCAGTGGTTCAGGTGGANAGATGTTTCCTCAACTTTGCTGGCAGGCCAGAGAAATGAACAAGACCACCACATATTANTTAATGCGATTTTCCTAATTCCTAGGAGCATGGGAATGAATGATAGCAGAGTTACAGCCTCAACCAAGCTCTTCCTTTTAGATTGGGGATACTGTAAGAGTTGATTAACCACTTTCAGGCCACATCATTAAAATCAAGGAATGAAGAAGAACTATCAAATCCAAATAGACATATCCACGCCCTAAGAATAAATGGATAAATTGTATATGTATAAACATATACATATTGAAATGTCTGTATACATAACAGACCTCTACATGGCACTCACACTTGTTTATAAAAATGCCNGTTAATGTGTTTATATTCAGTGATATGCCACTGTCTCCAAAGAGGGTTGAGAGATGACAGAGATCCCTGGTGAGTTACCTCTGCCCTTTGTTCTGGCAGTTTCCAGAAACAGCTCCTAAGCCAAGTGTGAATCATCTTTTTCTGGCACTGCAAAAGCCATTTCAGCGAAGCCACATTTCAGGGTCATTACTCTTAAGGCTTCATTATGGGTCATCGGAGGAAATGACATAATCCAACTCAATTCACAAAGAGTGGCAAGTGGAGGAAGCGTATGGCTGCATCACAGCATCTGTATATTTTTTAAAAGTCACAAAACTTTGTGATACAGTTCCCTAGGAAGATAATTTCTCTATGACAAATGGGGACAAATGACTGGAATTATGCCCTTCTGGTCTGAAACATCTTTCACATGTTTACTGCAATAATGAATATATAGAATACTATATACATTTATCACTAGACCACATATTTATATTACAAAAAATGCTGAANGTTTGGTGGCCATTTTTCATACTTCCCTTGTAGTACAGGGGGTCTTTTCATAGATACCATAATAATAAAACGTGGGAAGGAGAAAATGACTGGAAAAATGCCAGGNGGCATTGACCTATGTATTTTCCATGACAGAGCCTCACATTTACTGGACGGTGTAACTCAGATTTACTTCCCCCGTTATTGAAAGGACACAGGGACTTAATGTGCCACCTCTTTGCTGCTTGACGACTGAAGAGAAATTGGATTTCCTCTCAAATGTTGGATACTCAAGAGTCTTCCCAGCAGCCTGCAACTGCTGCTTCCTATGAAGACGACTGCGTTCCACTCCACATGGAAGAAGACTGGACTAAGCCGCGTTGGATCGCTGGTGCCAAGTTAGCACTGGACACATGGTTTTTCTCCTTTTGCCTCTTTCCTTTTAACATGTACTATGTGACTGCCTTCCTCCGCCCTGAAAATACCTGTGTTTGCTACTTCTGTCACTGTTGCGATAAATACTGGCACAGGAGCAACTTGAGGAGGAAGGAATTGTTTGGACTCATGCTTTGAAGGGCTATAGCGATCGTGTTGGGGAAAGCATTGCAGCAGGAGCAGGTAGTTCCTCATCTCACATCTCAGCAAGCACACTGCCCAGTCTAGTATCATTGCTTCAGAGTTCCTTAGTTTCCCTTCTTCTCCCTCTTCCTTCATTTGGCCGTTCACTTTTGATACTGTTTATATGGTCTTGATTCCATCCTGATGTCCTCAACATCTTGGCTTAAAAAGTCAGAAAAGGTTTCCTCCTNTTTATGATATAGCTTTGTGGGTCTTGACAACTCTATTGTGTGTCCTTCAAATCAGTACTTGCTGGGTGCTGGTGGCGCACACCTTTAATCCCAGCACTCAGGAGGCAGAGGCAAGTGGACCTCTGTGAGTTTGAGGCCAGCCTGGTGTACACAGTGAGTTCCAAGACAGCCAGGACTACACAGAGAAACCCTGTCTCAGAAAACTAAAAAGGAAAAACAAACAAACCAAACCAAACCAGTACCACACTCAAGAGTCCCACTACTCTAAAAGTTCCCCTCCTGTGGGTCCCTCATCCCCTGGCAATCCCTAATCTTTTCTTTTTAATCTTAAAGTTTTCTATTTCTTATGATATAAGATGAAATTAATTATACACTCCAATACCCTTTCATTTTTCTTCTTTTGCTTAGATAAACATAGTTAAAATTTCTATTATTTCCTGAACCAATTACCTCATCTTGTTTGTAAATAGCATTCCATTACATTGATGCAACATCCACTGACTTACAAAAGACATTTTAGTTGTATTAACTTTTTATTGGCAACAGGAAAACACTAGTTTTTAAATCAATTGGGTGGATTTCTAGGGGCAGAACTCTTGGGTTAACTTTGTAAGACACTATCAAATTATCTGCCGCAGTGGCCAGCATCTACCACTGTCTGCTGCAGTGTCAACCTCTCTACCAGCAGAATGGAGCGTCCTCTTGCCAGCATCCTTGGCAGCAATGGGCCTTTTCAGACTTTATGACTTTCATAATGCTGGTGGTCATGTAGCATCCTTACGGTTTGAATGTGCATTTATCTGATGATATTTGCATTCCTGGTGAATGTCTTGTCATGTATCCATTTGCCATCATGACATCATTTGGAAAGTATCATACATTTTTTTGCAATTTTTTACATGTTAGTTTTTCTTACAAAATTAATTTCAAANTTTTCAGCAGCTTCTTTTCATCTCATTACAAATGTTTGCACATCCGCTCACAGTTGGAAGAGACAGGAAAATTTATTCTCATTCACAGTAGTTAAGAATAAGGAAAGTTTGCTATCCTGTTTCTACCAATCAAAATTCTTGAAAAAGAACTGATGTAATTCCCTTCCTCGCTTGTGATGTTCAAAACTCAAATTCACATCAGTAAACACATACCTGTGAGTAGCTGAGCATTGACATAGGTTGTAGATACATTTTAGTGAGCACAGAGCCTGTTAATTTTGATGACAAATTTTGCTTTGATGGTTTTGGAATCCAATTCAAGCAGAAGCAGCTATAAACTAGTTGCTAGAACCTGACCTCCCATTAGGTTAANGATGTGTGTGTGTGNAGGAATGAAGGAAATCACCCTCCTCACCAGGATGGTTTTATAATCAAGTCTGCTTAAATAAAATAGCCTAGATCAATGGAAGACAAGCAATACATCTATTTACGTGAATAATTGGTTCACATAGTTGAAATCTGAACAGCATTCTGAACTGGAGAAAGTAGAGAATTTGGGGGCGAGGAGCAACTGGCTATTGGGAGTTCTAAGAGAGAAAGCAGGTTGTACTTGGTGAGTCAAGACTGTCTTGTTATGTAAATAAAGTCCTGTCAAGNGACAGTCCTCAGAAGAATATGTGCTGCAGGGTGGCAAACTTTTGGTGTCCTTTTTCTAGGAGCTAATCTTTCCACAAAAAGTTTCCTGCACATATGAATTATATGCAGTACTGAGTTTCATAACAACACATACATACACAGAATGTATTTTGGTCATATCGACCGCCCATTTCCCTCCCTCATTCCTCTCCCATCCATTGATTCTTCCCTCTTTCCAGCCAGCTCCCTTCTTCTTTCACNGTGTGTGTGTGTGTGTGTGTGTGTGTGTGTGTGTGTGTGTGTGTGTGTGTGTGTGTGTGTGTGTGTTTAATTAGGCTTGCTTACAGGTGCATAGATGAGGGTCATTTATAGGAACACGGACAACTTACCAGTTGGCTTCACCACTGAAGAACATGTCTCCCTGCTCCAGCAACCATTAACTGATAATCTTTTCTAGCTGATGAGATGCCAGGAAGGCACACCATGACAATGTCGTCCTGTTGGAGGAAGTTTCCTTTGTCTGGCAAGGAGACTTCAAAGAAAGCTCCTTANTGGACTGTGAGAAGAAAAGAATAGCAGGAGACGGAAGGATGGAAGAAATTAGAGACTTGGGTTCTGAGTTTACTTCTTTAAATTTCCCAGCATGCCAAGTGCCATCATTTGAGTCACTTCTGTCTAAGCTCCAATAGTGGCAAATGTGTTAAAACATGTAAACCAATCTCATCCTTGTTCATGGCACTCTGCCTCCTAGTTTGCACATACTTCATAATGCACAGTTTCTACATAGCCGGAAGCTGAATTTTACCCCATCATCTACAACTTGCTATCTGCCGTTAATGTGCTAGAGGAATCCGTGCNTCTAGGAGGCATCTGGTCCAAGGAACTAAAGTTCCTCTCTCAGAAGGGCAGAGATGCTCAAAGTATTGCCTACTACTCACCTCTGTGGTCAGTCACAGCAGGGTCCGGTGTCAGACGCCGTCCCTGCCCCTCCCTTGTCTATGGGAGCCCATAGCCCAAGGCCTATTAGTGGATCATTTATGGGCTCCTAGTCACAGCCATGTGTCTCTAAAAGCAATAGGAAATGGAAGCAAACTCACTTGGCACTAGCCAATGGTGGAGGTTTTTATAAAGAGGCAGAACTTGGAACTATTTGGGTTTTAAGAATGGACATCCAGAGCACCTTGTCTAGCAAGCTGTTTTTATTGTTTTATGTCTCATTTATTCTCCTCTGCCTTAGCCGCTGTAGTAATTGTCCCTCACTGCTCTCCTGGGGACAGCCAGGACTGGCTGGCTTCAGTGAAGTTCTGCTTAGTTCCTGACCCTGTGGCTCTGCATTGTAGCTGGGTAGAGGAAACACAGAGGAAAGTGGGGGTGAGAGTAGGAAGGAAGGGAAATGTCTTTTGAAAAGTCTCAGGTAATATAGTCCATGGGAAGGGCACTTTGTCCTGAGAAAATTACCATTCTAGAGAGCCGTTACAGTGTGGTCAGATTACATCAGCCTCTTCAAGGAGCTCCTCCCGTCCACTTCCTCTATGACAACACCTGAGTGGGGAGCAAGGCCAGCACAGACCTGGCTCCTTGGGAACACCTTCAAGAGCCTCTTGCACAGTGCCTCGTGCTTGCCCTCCAGACAGCAGTGTTCTTAATGTTGGCATATTGGTGAGCCAAATAAACTAGCCCCTTCCCACCTGCATTGCCCAGGATTGTGAGGCTGTGACCAAACGGCAAGGAACAACAAGGGGAGAGTGTATTGGGTGTATTTTGGCTGCTGGTTTCACTATGGTGGGGAAGGTATGAGGAAGAACAGGTGACATCATGGTGGTTAGGAAGAAAAGAAGGAGGGAGAGAGAGAGAGAGAAGAGAGAAAGCAAACCAAACACTCAGCCAAGGACTCAGGGACCTCGCAAACCTTGNAGAGAGAGAGAGAGAGAGAGAGAGAGAGAGAGAGAGAGAGAGAATGCCAGCACGGCTGGGCTCCATCCTCTTTCCTCCTATAGTCCATCCGGACCCTGGTGTATGGGATGCTGCTGCCCATATCCATGGTGGGTCTTTATCTGTACAACAGGATAGAAGTCTTGTTGTACAAGCCATTTTCTATTTGAAGGCTACAATCCCTAATGTGGAACTGCAATGAGACTGTAACCTTGTCTAGACACCCCTGGCATCTTCCCCACTGACATACCTAGAGCTTTGCTCCCTAACCCCCTAGGCATGTTTCAGTTCAGCCAAGTTTTCAATCAAGAGCCTCCACTGTACCATCCCTGTCATCGCTCTGCAGGCTCCAGGCGTCTGCCCATTTGTGATCCCTTTCTCACTCCTTACATCCAATTCCGACCCTTCCCTGACACCTCTACCTGCTGCTCTGNATCCACACCAACTTGTTACTAATTAATCTCTNTGCACAGTTTGCTTNGATTCCTGGTGTCTCCCTCATCAGAACACAGGCTCTGTGATTCAGATCTGGTTGCTTTCATCTTCACTATGTCCTCAGCTTGTAGTTCCTGGCCTAGAGGAGACACAGTAAACACTTTCTGTACATGATAAACCATCTTTGTGGACAAATGTCCCAAAGCTGGGGGATGTGTCTATTTAGTTCATATTATAAAGTCTCCTAAATAACTGGATATTTATTAAAACATCTTAAAGGCCAAATATGAGGGTTTCATTTTTGNTTGGGTTATTTTAAATATTTAGAACAGTAAGCCTGATTCANATTCCATCATCGGAAAGAACAGCTATGGTTTTTTAGACTCCTGCCCTCTCTGTACATTGANATATTCTGTAAAGCCCTCTACTGACTCTCAGGACTCTCAGATGAAAAGACACATGGAAATCAAAGTCCACCTCTCCTTTTTTCTCAGCCTGCACATGAGGTTACCATCTGGCTGTCCAAGACTTTCAGTGTCCACATCAACTTGAGAGCCTTAGTTAATGTCAACATTGTTTGGAGTAAACTTTTTTAATGTGGTGGCTAACAAACAATGCATATTCATAAATGCTGATGAGGTAGTAGAAATGACATGGCTTCCAAAACTGAGCAAGCCACACGGCTGGAAAACAGACAGTTGAGAATGTGCTGCATCTCTCCATCAGAGATAGAAGCCCTTGTATGCCGCCTGTTTCCTTTGTGAAGGCCACATTTTCTAACAGGAACTTGCAATGACATTTTGAGTCTTTTTGATTTTTGTTGGATNATGATTTTTATAATTTGAAGTTTTTTTTTCCTATACAACAAATCTGCAAAGGGCAGTGTGTTATAGGNCAGAAACACAGCAATATATAGTACTGCCCAATCAGCCAAGAATCACATACTGAATTTTATTTGGAGCCCATAAAAATCACTAGAATTAATTTCAAAGAATATTAATAAAATACCTCTGAGGGGCTAGTTATCTGGGCATGGAANTTAAAATTAATTCAGAAAAATTTAAGAGAACAATGTGAGAACAATGTAAACTGATTGCTGCAGTTGGAGAAGAAAGATAAACTATACATGAATACTTGCCACCTTAGGGAAACTATAGAGTAAACTGTGATGTATTCCAGACTTTNGNATGATGTCTAGAAAGCATGACGGCCAAAATAAGTTATTTTATGTAGCACATAAGATGAAAATTCTCAACTCTCCNTGCCCAAATTGAGAACTTTATTGGACTCAAAGGTCAGGGCTGGCAAANAGCAACACTCTGNCCTCTAGTCTGGCTGCCCAGGATGGAGGTCAGGGCAGATCTGTTGAGTAACAGGAGCCCCATAAAGCAACACTCTACTAATGGTTACTATATAGCTGGAAGTCTGGGCTCNTCCATAGACCCCTGAACAGGTTAAATGTTTTACAACCATCAATGAAGAGAAAAATGGCAACTCCAACTCATCCTTACACACACAGCATTCTAGGGTGAATGTGGGGCANTCAGATGCAGCATCCTCCCTGCTCAGGGTAATGGATGGGGGTTGAGTGAGCCCAGATTTCCTCAGCACAGGAGCAGGCNTAGGCTGGGGCAACAGGCAATGGGCACTAGGGCACAGTGCATTTATAAGACCAGCTATGGAGGGGCAGCTGCCTGTGCCTGTATGTCAGGCTATTCATTCTGGAATGAGGAGTGTGGGGAGTCCTTATGTAGTACTCTGTGGCTGGTGACCCTAGAAATGGGACACTTTGTGAAGAGGTTGAGGGTGATGAGACTACGGAGGCGGAGCACCTCTGTGAAGATGAGTATCATGACCAGGCTCATGAACAGCCAGGGCTGCTGAGCAGGGCCACTGAATGCCAATGACAAAGCTGGCCTCCAGGCATCTCAGCATCACCCACAGACTAGTGCCCAGCTAGAGGAAAACCCTGGGAGAGAAGGGAAAGAACATGAACAACTTTCCTGGAGGCAGGGAGAAGGTGCATCTGGCAGGACAGGTACATTGGTTTTCAGAGAGTGATGCTGTCAGTCAGGGGTTGGGGGTGAGGACTGCTACCACAAGGCTGTGATTCCAGCCATAGCCACTACGATGATGGGCTNCAAAATNAGCTCTGGTCACANGACCAACTTGTGTGGCTGTGCTGCATCACAGGTAGCATCCAAGGCACCNAAGATCATAACAGAAGAGATGTTTATAATGGTGAAAAGTGAAGCACATTCTTGGACATGTCTGCCAACACAGAGTGGGCAAGGATCAGCAGAAGGCTGGCAAGCAAGAGAAGAGAGAGAGGGTGATGGGTGCACGGCTCAATCTCTTTGCTACCATTTATCTAAAATCTATTGTTTTAGTGCAGAGCGAAGGCTGAGTTCTCTCCAGAATACCATGAGACCCTCTTAAGGGTGAGAATCTCAGAGGAAAACATTCTTATAGAAGCAGAATGGACAGTGGGGAGCACNATNTAGAAAATACTCTTCAGGTGTGAAAGTGGGCAATGGTCAGAGAGGCCNTTGTGAAGGAAAATACTCTCAAGGGGGTGAGAATGGGCAAAGCCAGAGAGGCCACTGTGCCAACCTATATGTTGAAGTAGGCTTTACANTATATTCTAGAGCAGTGGTTCTCAACCTTCTTAATGCTGTGACCATTTAACACAGTTCCTCATGTTGTGGTGACCCCCAACCATAAAATTACTTTGTTGTTACTTCATAACTGTACTTTTGTTACTGTTATAAATCGTAATGTAAATATCTGATATGCAGGATATCTGATATGCAACCCCTGTGAAAGGGTCATTCACCCCCCAAAGGGTTGTGACCCACAGGTTGAGAACCACTGTTCTAGAGTCTCTAAAACAGACAGCTTTCCCTAGGGGCAGTTCATTATCCGGGTGACTGACAAGCCCAACTGGATTAAGTCTTCAGGAAGGAGGCAACAGGGCATCTTTGTTGTTTACCCCCATGTCACCTCCCAGGACCAATGATCCAACTAAGAACCAATTTGCTGGACAAAAGTCATGCAGCTGAAAAGATCAAAAATAAACAAACAGTGACTATTAAATGAATCCATAAAATGGCCATGTTTTACAAGGAGGACATAACCTTTCCTTAACGGACCTCAACAAAGCCCTGCACACTGTCACTTTTCTCCAAAATCTTAACAGGGTTGTATGTATGTGTGTGTTGGGGTAGGGTGGGGTGAAGGGGATCATTTTTCTTTCATGTCAAATGGTACTTTAAATTCTGAAAGGGACTGGGACAGTTTTCCATTCCTTTACCCAGCACTGATTTCTACTTGTAAATTGGTGTGTTCCCAAGGGTGGGGCTTAAGGCAAATAATGTTAGTGATTTCCTTCTGATGTCAGAGGCAGACTAATAAAGAAGCTGCCCTGGGGAGGGATTTTGCCTTCAAAGGAGGAAGGATCTGTGAGAGTGGATGTTTGCATGCTCTTCTTAAGGCTCTCCAAACAGGCAGGAGAGCTTTCAGTAGGCCCCTGGGCAACGGCTGCCAGTTATTGTCCATACCTCACTAGCATCGAACTTCAATTGCCTGGTAACATTGTATAATGCCAAGTCTTTTTAAGTCTGGGGATCAAATCTGTCATAATTATGAAGGATGCCGAGAAGTAAATCAATAGTAATAAAAGAGCGTGGACCTTCTAGAAGAGAAAGGAGAAACACCAGGGACTGACTGGAGTCTCCTCACTTTACTTGGGCACCTGGGGATTGGTAGCAGCATGCCCTATCCAATTTCAGAATTACCTTGGTTGATGGGAACCAAGCTCCCTGGCCAGCAGAGACCTTCAACTTTGACCCTCCTGTTTCCACTTCNCCAACACTGGAATTATAGNCACCTGCCATTATGTCCAGCTTCCCCAGCTTCCATGCATCTTTAATGATCTGCTTTTGTGTCTTGGACTTCTTTACTTAGTAAATTTCAATGCTAATTTTGCTTAGACTAAAAGCATTTCTTCCTTGGCAGGATCCTGTCATTCTTTTGTTTTGGTAATAAATGAGCCCTTCAATTAAATTAATGAGCCTTTTTAGAATTACACAGACTGTGAATGGACATCACAGCTTACTTTGCATGATTATTTTAATAACACGTCATCCTGTTTATGCAAGAGTGGTGATCTCCTCCTGCCAGCTTTCTGCACCATTCCTATGGATGCGTGACCCAAACCCAGCAGAGGAAGCAGGGGGACAGAGGAGTGGCTGTGGGGACTGAAAACAAACCTCAATGTCTANCTCTTTGCTGTGATAAGTATTTGAAAGAAGGGGGCTCGGAAGCAAGAGCCCCTTGACNTTTTTGACCNTTGAGGCTGGCCATAGAAACAAAAACTCTTCTCTGCAGAAGCCAGCCATACTGCTTGGAACTATAGTAACTTTCCACACCTTTCTGCCTGCCAGCCCACAGNAGGGAACTTTCTTGTGAGACTGGGATGTATCTTGGTGGTAGAGTGCTTGCTCAGCAGACACAGGCCCTCAAATGATTCCTGGCACTAAAGGGGTGTGTGTGTGTGTGTGTGTGTGTGTGTGTGTGTGTGTAAGAGAGAGACAGAGACACAGAGAGACAGAGATAGAGACACAGAGAGACAGGGACCGAGAGACAGACAGATGGGCAGACACTCAGGAAAATGTGTCATGGTCTCAGAGAGGCCAAGAAGAGCCCAAGCAGATGCTTCTCATTGGACCCCTGGTGTGTCTGTTGCTTGTCAGTCACATCCTTCTGTTCCTCAAAGCTGTGTCCTGAGACAGCTTTCTCTAGGTCTTTGGGGTCTTGTCTCTAAGGTTCCGAGGACACACACAACTTGAATGAAGTAAAACTGACCCTCTCTCGCTAAATGTCTTGTCAGAAGCTGACCTGACCCCATGACACNTGGGGAAATGTGTCTCCTCTTAGCTGGTCCTTCATTAGGCGTCCTGCTCTCAGGGCAGATAGCCTTTTTCTGAATATAAATCTTCCTCTGGAGGTACCTCAGCTGTGGTTTTCAGATTCATTTTCATCTTCTGTGGGCAGAGGCTCTCTTCTACAATGAGCTGTAATTTGTAACTCAACACATAACTCTGTGCTCCAACATGTCTCATCCTAACTACTGACACCCCCACCCCCCACCCTGAGCCACTTCCAAAAATAATCCAGTTTGTGCTGAAGCCTAACCTGGAATGCAAATGGCACAGCAGCACTCCATCTCCTCAGATATCTGAGTCCACTCAGAGCCATGGAGTTCATTGTGGACCTTGTCTAGCTTCTGAGCTAGAGATACAAAGAGAAACAGGACCTTTCAAAGACCAAGGCTAAACTTGAGCCATCCAGACTGAGGAATGAGCTTCACAGCGCTCTCTCTCTCTCTCTCTCTCTCTCTCTCTCTCTCTCTCTCTCCCTCTCTTTCTCTCTCTTTCTTTAATGCAAGGAGAGTTTATAAACCTTCGTAGCTGTTTCAAGCTTTCAAGTTCTTAGTTAGTAAATTGTCCTCAAGTTGAACCTGGATTCTTCTTGCTGCACTCTGAGCACATTGCCTCCCCTCCTCTTATTAACAGCTGCTCAGCNCTACGTCTCTAGCANCAATTAGCCTGAACTAATTTCCACAATCTCCAGAGAGGCACTCATTTTCCTTAGATTTGGGTGGGTTTCTAAGCAGGATAGAAGGGACAGAAGGGGGTGGGAATATAGTGTAACAAACACCATGTGTCCTTTCAGGATGAATACAAAGATAAAAAGAACCATTACCTGATAGAAGAAATATACAAAAATGTGTCCTCTCTTTCTATTCTGCTGTTTCTGAAACTGTTGTTGAATTGGAATGGTCTTCCCAGCTTACTGAACGTCTGTGTTGCTTAATTAAATTACAATTACTGCAGCATTACTCTAAAGCTAGGTATTGTCTTAGTCCATCTTAACTTCACTGCAGTTTATACATGGAGGGAGCCAGGCAATGTGAAAAACGTGACTTGTGGTGGGGACCTTAGACCATTCCAGANAGCCAGAGTCTGTGATGAAAATGTCCTTTACTATTATAAATCATCTTGATCTCTGGTGGGGCTGAAGACTGGTCAGGCTCGTGGGTGGTCAGCAATGCCTATCTACCTGATATTCTACAAAGACTTTTGAGGCTGAGGCTTAGATGAGTTTCTCTGGTTGGCAATGTGTCCCAAGAGTTGTCAAAGACCTACAGTACTCAAAGATTTGAGCTGGATTTGACCTGAAAGCTAGTTCTGAGGACTAGCTCTCCTAGGACCAGAAGGTATTAGACAAGTTGCCAAAGGGCAGAAGCAATCAATATTCCTACCCAGCTGTGACACATGTGAACCACAATGACCAGCTTGGCAAGATATCTGTAAAGTGCAATAGTGCCATTTGGGTTTTGGCAGTAACCAACAGCCGTTTAGTTGGACTTAAGGCCCCTTCAGCATGAGGGAAATCATGCCTCGTCCTGTAAACCCAACCCCACTACCCAGGGTTAGTAGTGAGAGCATGGATCTTAAAGGAGACCCTACTACCACCACTAGACCAGCATGATTCCCAGCTGCATTCTAAATGCTTATTCTCTGACTGGCAAACAAATGCAGTTCCCACCCCTTGTCAAAGAGCCTTCTTTTTGCAGTAAGGAAACCATTACTGAAAACCACACTGGTCAAACCATAGACAACAGCTGCTTCTGGGGTGTCACAANCCAACTAATACATGTATGACACAACTCCTCCACCTAAGTCTCAGGGAACGTTACAGAAGAGCAAACAAAAAGATTGTGAGGAGCCAACAGACATGCTGATACAGAAGGGGGGCTCTCAAGGGTCTGGTCTAATAAAGTGGGGGTAGTAGGTTCTCATTCTTTCTCTGTGTCTGATTTCAATGTGCACCTTTCAGCTTCAATAACTATAAAAATATGACAGCTTTGCTGACTTCTGTGAACTCTTCTAACAAATTGTTGACCCTACAGGTGGTCTTAGGGACCCACAAACACAAATAATTTTTCTGGGTTCATTGCTACTTAGTGGAAGATTTGCTGCTACTCCACATAGATAACAGTTATGAGCTGACTGGCTTGTGCTTACATGTCTATTTTCCAAAGTCATATTTAGTCTAAAGACTAAATATGATAGATGGGATCATTAAATGAATGGAATAAAGGACTCTAGAAACTTAATACCAAATGTCACACTTCTTTATATGTAAAGCATTTGTATCAATGAAACAGATTTTTATACATCGTACTTTCCTAAATATAATGCAGTACTTTGAAACTACAATATTTATCTTTCAGAGTAAAGATGTCTCCACTATCCTCAACATCACTGAATCTTTGTGTAAAACTGTCTAAAGAAACATGGGCATCCTTGTAGGCAAAGAAAATAAAGGCAGCTGTGTATCTACTTCTGGGATTCAGTATCTATCTCTCCAGGAAATTAGTTGGGACAAGCAAGACACTCTGTGTCCTGTTTCTTCTAACTCCAGAGTGTTTGGCACTACCTGCAAGGAGAAGGAAGCTGAACGTAGCATGGATTCAGTCTCACTAGGAGACAGCTTCCAGGAAGAGAGGGCAGGAACATTTGAATGAGGTCATAAATAAGAAAATATCAACTGGCCGTCCAAGTATAAACATTCCCATGGAGGTGGAGTAAGTCAAGTGTACAGGCCTGAGAACTGAGAACATTGCGACAAAAAGCAT
>LZPO01117115.1:9372-24493 GCA_001675575.1 Neotoma lepida
CGCGCATTTCACTTTTTATTCTAACTGTGGTCCTCTGGTAGGAGAAAGGGGAGTTTGCCTTTATACTGGGAGAGTGAATATTAATTATTTACAGATAAACGGGTTGGAGCACTGACTGCTTACTGACTACTAACTGTTACTTTTAAAAATGTATTTTTTTCCAGGGTGTAGCACTGTTTTCATTTAGCTTGCCTTTGAATTGCCGCCTACAGAAGTAAAAAAGGAAACCGCAGCTATACAAGCCTGCTGACTTTCCTATAAAAGAACCAGTTTTAAACTTGTTTATACTACTGATTCCAAATGAATTCAAGATGGTGGCTAGTTAAAGAAAGAGAGCCCATGCCAGGGAGTTTGATCAAAGAACTTCAATTCAGCAATGTTCAGTTTTAATTGACCACTAATTAAGCTACATTAGTCCAAGAAAGGTCTGTATCACTTTGAGTAATAAAGAAAAGAATTAATTTAACCCTGTGTCAGTCAGCTTTAGTAAATTCATCTGAAAGCAACTTCTCAAACGACAAGCATGAAAGAGGTGTCTAGAGCTAAATGCCAAAAGTGGTCCACAGAATTCAGAGAAGACAGGGGACTCGGTTCTCAAGTGCATTTGTCACTTCGCTAGTGATGTCACCTTGCAGGTGTAATTATCTTCATTACAGATACAAAGATGTCAGCTTCACTCCCNGGGTTGCAAAGGGTTGCTTTAAAATTGGATTCAAAACATGGCAGCAGACCAGCCAATTTTAACTTTCCTGTATTCTCGACAAAAATAGAGTGGATTTGCAAAATCATGAGAATTTTCAAAGGCTTGGAACTCTCTTCTGGGAAAAGTGAGTTGAGGGGGCTGGGGGGAAACAACTGCAATAACACCACCAAAAAAGCTCATTATAATTGGGAAGCACAAGCTACGACAGCCATGGCAGCGGCGTGCAAGGGCGCATGTGTTGAAGTGGTGGATTTCTAAAGAGCCAGTTGTAAATTTATAATTTTTCCCCATGTTACCTTGCAAAAGAAAAGAGAAAGAAGAAAAGAAATAAAAAAAATTGTTCAATATTCTCATAAAGCATTCCAGAAATGGAAGGGAAATAAAAAAATCATAAAATGGGGGGAGGAATCCCACTTCAGGATTTAAAACCAAAATGTAAGCTTTATGAACACACTNCTTCACAACTCCGTCTTCATGACTGTTGAAGTCCTTCACATTAATCATGAGGCGATGCCCTATGATCTCATGACAGATATCAAAATTGTAAAATATGTTTAAATCTTAAAAATAAACACTGGTGTCAATGGTATGCTGGCTTGTATTTTATATTAATTAACCCCACCCTCCATGCCTGTGTGAATAGCATTGATTTCTATTGCACTGAATGCCAGAGGGTCACATACTCCTAAGGAGGGGCGTCCTTGTGGCCTCAATGCACATTATATTTTGCTTTAATGATTTCTGGCAACCAACTGCTGTATTTTCCACAATAGTATTTAATGAATAACCTTTTTATCATTCTGCCAGGACTCATTAAAATGCACTTGTTTGTGAGATGCAATAGCTAGCTATATGAAACCAAAATATTAATGCAAATTGGCATTGCTAAGTTTAAAGCTGTATTTGCATTACAGGAACTAAACATGGTCCAAACTGAAAGAGTGCACAGAGCACAAATGCCTCTTGACACCATGATTATTACTGAAACCATGGCTTGTGATACCATTAGATGCCCAAGAAGAAAGCACCNGAACATGTGCCAAGCACCTAGTCTGCCCAGCCNGGGGAGATGGGGAAACTTAGGCGATCCTCTCACCTATTCAAGAACGGTAGGTACAAGGTACCAAGGAACTAATGAATGTGTTCCCCATGCTCACGAACACCTGAACAGGCACATTATCTGTCTGCAGAAAAAAATATAACCTTGGCAGAACAACGAGGGCAGATAGACGTGCGGTCTCTCTTCTGTCAAGGTCACGAGAACCTTCCACTCAAGGCTCTGCCTTACTGTACAGAGACATGGGCATGTACACCAGGTGCATCATGTTCNTTGGGCTAAAGAAACACTTCTTGGTTGTTGANGATAAGCTAATGGATGTGCAAAGATGCCTTAAGACATGGCGGGTCCTCTCCTTCAGAACCTCATTAGTTGAGACAGAGGAAGGGGTTTTAAAGTCCCTGCTCTGCACAAACAGACAAAGGAACTAATCCTTAAGAAAGATTAGGTAAATCAAGCACAACTTTAAATTAAGGGGCAACAAATATAATTGGCTTGAGCATCTAAGATAATACAAGGGGCCTTAAAATGTTCATNCTTATCTCAGAATTGGCATTACTTTATCTAAAGTTAAGAAAAAGGCAAAATATCATATTGAAACCCATGGCAGAAGGGATTTTGGTTCTTTGAGATCCATGTGACCTTTCAGCAATTTATTAAATTCCCAAGTGCTTCCAGTTCTCAGACGAGACTTTCCCAACAAAACTTCCTGGGATGCTGCAAAGGTTCTCTGAGCTATCCCATGTAGAGACACTAACCACATGTGACTGGGGACTTTAAATATAGTTGGTGTAACTGAGAAACTTAATTTTTAAAAATTTAATCAAATGGTAACAGCCACATGTGTCTAGTAGCTATCCTACTAGCCAGGGTAGCCTCAGCCATTGAAATAGGCTAACTATATTTGGGACACCTATCTTATGGGGTGCAGTGGGTTACATGACTTTGGGAGGTATTTGACAGCATGTTCTGAAGGAACGGGGGCTCACAGATGTATTTTATCAAATGTTAAGACTACAATAAAAGAGTTAGGCTAAGTTTTATCACAGCTTTACAGTACTTGCTGCCTAAACATTAAAGAAAAGGCACCCTACAAATATTTCATACCCTATGAATACACAAATATCACATAACTTGTCTTTACAAAGCACATTCTGAAATCAATGATAAGCATATTATTGCTTTAAAATTATTCAGAGGATTATTCCAGGGTTTATGGAATATCAGAGAAATACTGAGAGCCTAATGCAGATAATCAATGATTGATCAAAACTGAAAACGAGACTAATGGTTCCTAAAATACCCTTATCCTTAAAATCCACTGACAACATTAAAAAAAAAAAATCACCACTTCCCAGAAATGGAAATCTTCCAATAAATGAAATTATTACCACAATGGTAACCTGTAATTCTTGCACAGCACCAGGTAAAATGACATCTCTGCAGCNGTTCCCTATGAATCTAGACAATCCTGTACTACATGTGACAAAATGACCCAAATAAAAGCCAATGTAGGGCAAACTGACAGGTATCTCAGAAAGAGGTAGAGCCAAAGCTAATTCTCCAGTTGTCAGTGGGACTTCACTACAACTGCACAGGGCCAAGGTGGTCAGGGCTCCAGAACGCATGCAGTACAGTGTGAGGACGCTTACAGGGCTGAGATGCAACCCCATGAGCCAACGCACTAAACAGTAACTAAAACTTATCTGTACCAAAGGTCCACTGTGAATCCAAGCTGCCGGTCCTCGTGCCTGACTGCCATGCCGTGTCTACTCTGATCAAACCTCGGAGAACCTTGCATAGCCTCAGGCAGAAACTGAAGGGTGGCACAAGCTACTGTCAGACTTGGCAAGTCTCTCCCAAACTTGGCATCTAAGAAGTGAGGTGTACTGGGTTCTAGAAGCTGGCAGGCTGGATGGCATCTGCCATCAGATCCTCCACCCTTCCTGAATTGAGTGCCAGCGAGGGCAATGAAGGTCTACGTATCACTTTCCNAATCACAGCCAGAAAGGTACAGTAATGATGGACACTGGGCAGTGACAGGAAGAAAGGTCCCTGTTGTCAGTAGGGTAAAAAGCTGCACTGTTGAGAAAGCTGAAGAATCCCTCAGGTTTGCTTTAATCCTTATAACCTTTTTATGTAGATATTTCACATATAACCATATATTTAACAAGGATTCAAACAATGTCCTTAATTCTCCCCTCAAATATTTATATGTAATTGCTAATTATTCTTTAGGATAATTCCCTTTTTCCTCTTTATGTCCTCCAGCAGAAAAAGCAACATACTTCTTTTAGGATTCTATAAAAAAAGAAACATAGATTGAGTTCCCAATATTCNAAAAGATAAGATGTAAGTATATATATATTTAGGGTAAGAAAATGTCCCTTATTGACTCAACAAAGTCTAACAGCTGCTTTGAACCCATTCCAGTTGGTTCACAAATAATTTACTATATTGACAATCCTGCAAATGAAATATTACATTTTCTTGGTAAATCATGGAAATAGTTGTCCAATACTCTATAGAGTATTAGAGTGATATATCAAACAAATAAAAAAGAAGGGAATTGGTTGGAGGGGAGGGAAGGGGAAAGGAAGAGGGAAGGAAGGAGGAGAATGGGGAGAGGGAGGGAATGGAGAGGGGGACAGAAGGAAAGAGCAAGGAGAAGTGAGAGAAATAAACATGAAAGAGGGAGGGATGGAAAGGGACTAGGAATAGGAAGGCAAAGGAAGGGACTCTACATGTAGCTCACATAGCAAGAATTAACTAGAAGTGTCCAGATTTCATGTCTAAAGCAGGNCTCCTCTGCCTCTGCCCTACTGACAAGTTCTGTACAGTGTGCAAGGTTTGGCCTCTAGAACCATATGCCAATAGCAACCCCATGGCCATCCCCACAATTGGGACAATCAAAACTGTTTCCATCTGTCCCCTGGGAGGCACCACTGCTCTAGAGATATATGTTTGTAATCAGAGTCTGTCAGCAANAAATATCCATTTGGATTTTCTGAAGTTTTCTATAAACATCACTAGAAGTATCTTTTCCCCTCCAAACCAGTGAAAAGTCATTTACACCCAAGATCATTTTGAATGTGATATTGTGACCTGCAGCACTGAAATCAGCAATCTGTGTTTGTTCTGGAACTTTTAAAATCAGCTCTCTAGTTATCTTGAGTATGTAACAGAAATGTTTATTATTTTCAACTGCCTTGCTCTTATCTATAGGTAATAGCCAAACTACAACATTGTATACAACTTTCTAATGAATAAACACATTTGAGCAATAAATAATTGGGCATTATCTGTTACTGTCTAGTTATGTAACCTANCCATCTACCCACCATCCATCCATTCCTTTTCTAATCCAGCCATACATTTATCACAGTAAAATCTGCCATGCTTTCAATTCTGATTGAGTTATGCAGGTGAAAAGCAGAGGGCCAGCCAAAGAGTTTAATCTACATAGCTCCCTATTGGCAATGCATCTGGGAATGCACTATTATCCACAAATGATCCCACACCAGGCAGTTGTGAGCTTTATATACTACACCAAAAGGCCTAGAAAGGTTTCATCGTTAAGTAGTCAATCCATTGCTACATCAATGCTCCAATACTCAACCAACTTCAGACTAGAAAAATCTTGAGACCANTGGAACCTAGGAATCACAATTTAATTTTGAAACATGTTTAATGGATATGCAAAGTAGAAATCAAAAATGTAATAAAGATTCTAAAAATAAAGGCTTGCCTGAAACTAATCAGGTATAATTTGGTTCTGCTTTGCTATGGCTTTTCCTTTTGTCCATCATCTAAAAGTGGGGGAGGNAAGGGCCGTAGAAATAAAGCGTCCTCCACAAGGGACAAGTGAGTGTGGTTTTGCATTTCTCAGTGTTGGATCTGAAAGACAACATAGCTTAGGTCAAGTTCTCATAATGATTCCGGTAAGCCATCTTTCTGGGGGTTAATTAAGTAAACTGAATCCTAAAAGGTTTTATTAACAAAGCTGACACTGTAAAGTGGCGCCAGGAGTATCTGCCATCACATGAATCCTCCCAAAGTGAAACGCATCGAACTACCCAGCACCTCTTCCTAGTGTTCGCTGCCAACATCCCAGAGGTTTGCTACATTTTGAGACCTCTGGGAAGTGAGGTCACCAGACTCACATCAACATACCTAATTTTACACTCACGTTATTTAAGTTTTTGATACAGCACAGGGCTTTTTTTCAGGTGTTAATAGAAAAATCAATTTTAAGTCACCACAGCTGTGATCATTTTAAATATCACAGCTGTCCTAGGCTGAAAATAACCAATCTGAGCACATACATTTCTGCTGCAAATACAACAAAATGAAAAGATGATGGAATGTTAACTTCAGCTCTCACTGAAGCAGACTGTCCAATACAATGGTAGAGAACTTGCTTTAATTTATAAAATCAGGCCCCCATTTCATTGCTGACCTAACCAACAGATGGCTTAAAGGAACAGGGAGGAGCAAGGGTTTTAAGAAGTAGCCCTATGGCAACTGCTGAACATGTTTAATTATGGAAATAGTATTAACTTTGGAAGGGACTAGGCTAAATAGTCGATATCAAATTGAGAGTTCATTTATGTAAACATTTTGCTATGAAGACAGGGGGAGATTAAGTGGGATCCATGCTACACATTAAGTGTTATTAAAGTCTGGGAGTTTCAATTATTATAGGACGAAGTCTAAACTCCTGTGAATTGGTGGTAACTACTGTCTTTCAGGAAGTAATGCATTTCATCCACATCTTTAGAAGCTCTAACTAGCCACAGCATGAGATAATATACTTCCTTCCCTCTCAATACAAATCTAATGCCATTAGCTCTCAAAGAATAGAATGGCATTCTTAGAGAATATTTAAAATACAATAAAATAAAATAAAGACAAGGATTCAGCATCAATTATCCTCCCATGGGCACAAAGTCGAAGTTGGTGTGCATGAACTGTACTGTGAATAATAAGTACTCTCCAAAGTCTAGAATTCTACTAGTAAATACTGCCATCTCTGCTGCAGAGAAATGTAACTTATATTCGGAAAATGATACTCCAGATTAAGAGCAGAAGGAAATAGGGGAAAGACCCAACCTTCAAGCAAAGCATTGGCAACATTATATAACTCGCATTTTGCAGAAGTTTCTCCAGGTCTTTCTAATCTCCTAGTAGATACAGAATCAGAAAATAAAAATCTCCAGTATTTCTTCCAGATCTTAAAGATGCCCAGTATAAAACTGAAGAGTTTGCTATAGCTGCCACTGATCAACTTCTACTAAGTCTGTCCTTCCATTCTCCCCAGGGAGGTTCAGTGCTTCAGGTACAGGGAGACCTTGCAGTCCTCTGATATTTGCATACTAATCCCAAAGCTACACGAAATACATTGTAGTCATTTAATCACAACAACACACACAAAGGCACTACAAAGTGAAACCACACTTGTTAAACATTTATCCCAACCCCCACATCACACAAAGGAAGCCTAAGAAAAAACGCCATCCACCCTGCTCAGAACTGCTAGGCTTCTCTGAATTGTAATAGCAGGTGCAGAAATAATAACGTGCTGGCCAATCAACTTTTTTCCCTCTGATTTGTCAGTTTATCTTAATAATGCCATTAGGAATGTAAACATTTCTGCAATTTATATTGAAAAGTCAATAAAATAATGGGGTGCAGAATTTATCCTTTTTAATTTTTTAAGTAATACATTTGATTATTTTAATCACGTCAGTACTTAACTGGATGGAGTTTAAATATGCATGTAACATCAATTTAATTTGCTTTATTCGCTAGAAAAACTATTGAGTAATACAGTGTTATTCTCCTTACTGAAAAAAGGCACAATTTAGGGAGAAATGGAGTCGAGAACACATTTCCATTTTGTTTCTTTCTTGGAGGTGGGAATCTAGTGCCTTCCAAGTGGCTTCCATTCTGAATCCTTTAAAATGGAAACCAAAGGGGTAAGAACCCAAGAAGTGGTGAGAGTCCATGACACGCTCACTAGATGGCTGACAATAAAAACAAGGGGTGTTTCCACACTCTGGGTAAACTTTATTGGGCTCCAGTAATAGGGCTGTGGTTGGTAAATGCATCAACTATTTTGAAAATGGTGTGTGAGCTTTTCCCAACACAGCAATTCCCACTTGAACACAATCATTATTGGTGTAGTCATTCAGTACTTTATAATTCTCACCCTTAGGTTTGCGGAGGTGAAAAAGCCAAGTCAAACGTTAGCCACCATTGTCAACAACCCCTGTTCATTTTTAGGTCAGCTACAATGGAAGCAGCTGGAATTCAACTCTTCCTCACTCGGTCCCACCAATTACCTCAATGTGCCCTCTCTCAAAATGAGTGTAATTTGGCCTGGAGGAAGGCACAGCTCTAGGTCCCTGGGGGATGCCAAGCAAATTCTGCATTTTTTTTTTCCTAGTGGAGTTGAAATCTGACCATCACATCTCGGTGCTCACACTTCCTATCTCCCAGGTGTTTTATTTAGCTTAATCTCTAACCCAACTTGGGGAGGAGACACTGCGCTTTAAATCAGGATTCTCTCCCAAACAGAAAGTTAAAACTCCAGTGCTCCCTTCCATGCCATTTAGAATAAAACGCTGCATTTCCTTAAGGAATAAGGGAGGATTTGGGTAAAACTGAGAATAAAGGAAGCCTGGAATTTAAGGACAACATTATCAGAAAATGGGACTTTAATATTCTAAGTAGAGTATGGCACTGTAACATAAACACACCTGTAAATACAAGTTTAGTTTAGAAGTTAAGAGATCTCTAGCCCTTCAAAGAAGAAAGCCTCTCAAAGTATCTCCAGCTTCCAAAAGGAGGGAAATCAACTTGAAGAATGGTTCTTTAGAAAAAAACATCACTTTGCTCGATAAAGTGTAACAATTATCTATACTGCTTACCTTATATAATATGATATGTACCACACAAGTTGTTGTCTATTTAAATATGTTTAAAAGTCTGCAGGAATTTCGATGTTCTAAAAAGACCCAGGAGTAACTTCCAGTTTCACCTCAGTCTACAAAATACAATTCTTTTCTTAAAATGTCTCCACCACCTCTGACACACTTGTTTCTTTCCTGGAGTACACGATCATTGCTATAAGACCCTGTGCACTCTCCAAAGAGTTTATAAATGGTTTGGGAACAGGCAGGATTTCATTTTTGCCACCATCCATAATTTTTATCACATTTAATTGTGCCTCATGTCATCTTAGAGTTATGTTTGAAAGTATGAAGGGCCAACAATGAATAAATAAAAATCTAACCAGACACATAAAAACTTGAAAACACTTGATCTTCCACTGTTTTTTATTTATTACGGTGATGAGCAAATGTGTCTTTGTGTAAGTNGGACAATACTGGAGAGGATAAAAGGTCCCGTTACTGCATTACCTGCACTTGCTGCAATGTGCTAGGAGGCAAGCATTTAGGTTTGCTGTGGGGACCAAACATATGTTCCCATTGAATTTTCTTCTCAAGGTAAAAGTAACCCCTGATTTGAACAACTTTTAAAATTGTCCCAGCCATTATCTAAAAATTGATATATTCTCACTGGCTNGAGACTTCAGAGGCTTTTGTTCTCTTCAGGATGACTCTCCTGATGGCAGACTGCTAACCATGGACATGGCCCACCATAAAGAAGGACACTACAGCCTTTCTCACAGTGGCAGAGCAGTGAGTTTGGGAATGATCACACACAATATTCGCAATTAGGAAATCTGATCATGGCTGCCGATAAAGGAAGGCAAAAGCTGTTTAGTCAGTAAGGTAGAGGGAGAAAATTAATTATCCTCAAGCTTTTATGGTGGCTTCTCAATTTCACTAAAAAAAAGGCAAAAAAAAAAAAATATGAAGGAGCAGCAACAAAAGAGGCAGTAGGGATTGTACTGAGAACCAAGTCCACAGTGGGGCAGGAAGCATGCAATCCTCCAGCACAATTTCCTGCTGATCAGTTGGAAAGGCATTTAAACAGCATCCAGCTAGTTTTTTCCCCTGACCATTCCTCTGCCTAGCCCTGCTTTCCCTGTCTCAATGTCCTTCCTCTAACTCCTGAAACAATGCCATCAGCTAGTGCTGGGCGCCGGATGCTTCCCAAGTGTCAAAACATTCAAACCTACCAGAGCTCAGGGGTTGAATAAAGCACACCACACACACATTTTCTTCCTAAGAAATTAGCCTCCCGGCAAAAATGTTCAAACTGGCATCCGTGAATCTCAAGCAGGGATTTGGGGATATTTAATCAGAGGCAGATGAGCAAGAGGTAGTAGCTACAATTTCTACAATCTCAAGATTAAGTGTCTGGTGAATATTTACCAGCTTAAACCTACAGAACAAAATCAACANAATTTTGTTTTTAAATTCAATACAGACAGAAAAAATATTTTATTGTTATTTTAAAATCACTAAATTAAAATATTCTGCATGTCAATAATACCAAATAGCTCACACACAAAAAAATAAAGTTTTCCCACAATGCTTTATCTTTGATAATTTTTTTCTCGATCAGTGGGCAGCTAAAAAATTAGGTTTGTGATCTAATCAATTTTCTTCTCTGTATTAGCAACTAAACCAACATTTTAAAATTAAAATGCATTTATATTGGTTACTTTTATTTATAGTAAGGGTTCTGAAATAGTAATTGTTTAAAATGTCTTTTAAAATGTCAACTGCAATTTGCATAATGGATCCACTATGGAAAACTTTAAAACCTCGTACTTACTTATCTGTAGCTGCCTCAACCATGGTTTTTTTAAGGGTCATATTAAAAATGTACTTAGCAATGTTATTTCTGGTGCTATTAAAACATTAATCATTTTATGTTGCCACTTTCCATGGCAAATGCGTAAGAGCTGAATGAAGCCTTCATACCCCACACTTCAGCTTGGAAAATGAGGCTTGCTGACTGTGATTGTCACTTTCGTATAGGTGAACTGTGTTCCAAGAAGGACTGTGAGCTGAGAGGTCCCGTCAGTCAGATGTTTCTGTGTTTGGGCAGCCTTCATATCAGAAAAGAGTTTGCCTTCATTTTCGCCTTTGAACTTTCTGAAGATGAAAGCCTGCATAACATGACCAACCGTTGGAACATAAACATGGTGCGTACGTTCTCATTTGCCTTCTGAGATTTGATGATTTGACAAATAACTATTTCAAAACAACTAGTTTGAAACACGGTTTGAAGCTTGTTAGTATGAAGCAAAAAGAGCAATTAGAATAATCACAGGTTTCTCTGTACGGCTTAACACATGCACACGCTGGCGAGAGCCGATGGTGTGATCTGAAATTACCAGTAGGAAGAAATTTTGCCACTTTTGTTTTCAATTTCATTTGCCAGAATTTTATCTATGTAGAATTGCCATATTTTTAGATATTTTAAGCTATATGGAATTTGACCAAGTAATTACTCATTAAAATTTGAATTCAGTGAGCACATAAACCACTAGAAAAAATAAATTAGGCTTAGAACTATTGCTTTTTTTGTTTGTTTGTTGCTTTCCTTTTTTCTTTTTGGTGGACCAGGTAATACCCAGTACTTCCTATGGCCCGGATGAGGACAGATCGTGGCACAATTTGACATAAGTTGAGATAATAGCACTTAAAAGAGACATTTCTCTGCTAGAAACATTTCTTCACTGGTTGAAGAATAATGCATTCAAATTTTCAGTTAGCTGAGACTGGGACTCACTCACATGCAAGGCAAGAATGCACAAAATCACACACAAAAAATGACTTGGCCAAGTTCACTGACCTCTCCCCTGGGGCGAAGTTTTACAAACATTTTCTCGTTTAGACTCAAAATTTATTCTTTGGTAGCTCTTGGGTTAGGATTATTTAAGGTCTTATTTTTATGAAGGTCGCACTTTAGGAGAAATCACTGTCCTACATGAAAGCGTGGAAGCAATTTGGGCATAGTAACAGGGAAATTTTCTATCTTAAGGTAACGGAGTCCATCCTCATTTTTCTTTGTCTGTCCCAAAATATCATTGATTAAAGTGTTTCTCTTGCTAGGAAGTAGAAGGAAAATGGATTTTTACAACCCCTGTGTTTGCTGGTTCATATAGAAGATAGTCATAATTGTCACGCTGCTCTGTATTCTTGCTGCAACCTAAAAATCACAG
The DNA here is from genome assembly GCA_001675575.1 of Neotoma lepida. Taxonomy (NCBI): domain Eukaryota; kingdom Metazoa; phylum Chordata; class Mammalia; order Rodentia; family Cricetidae; genus Neotoma; species Neotoma lepida. The sequence goes on from LZPO01117115.1 coordinate 21,280, forward strand.
TGTTTGGGAATGATTTTCCATTTTTCTTCTTTTGTTTATTCACAGGGAAAAACCTGCTTCCTCTAGCCTCTCTCAGTTCAGAGAGTTCAAACTGAATTTAAACAAGTAATTGACTTGTCACTGGGGGAAGAAAAGAAGGAATTCAGTGCTAGGCTGCCTTCAGAGGAAAACCTGGGCCACAGAGATGGCCAGGCAGAACAGCTCAGGTTGAAATGCACAGTGGTCTCATAGACGTGTACACACACACACACACACACACACACACACACACACACACTCAGGACATACAAATAGTCAGACCCCAGACAAACAAAATTCTAGAAAGGTAAAGTCGTGTCCATAGGCATGTTGAACAATTACGGCATGGCATATACAATCTCCGCAAGATGTCTGGCACCAAACCAAATGGAGCTGAACGCAGAACTGAAGGCAGTACAATACACACTGTAGAATAAACAGAAATCCGTTTCCCCAGGGTACGCGTGCTTTGGAAAATGGTCTAGAACTGGCCCTTCTGTGGAGCACACACAACTGGACTTTGCTGACCGCTTCATAAAGTTAATTTGAAGCACTGGTAACTATCCATGGTTTCCAATGTTTTCTCCTGAGGCTGTACATGGCTATTTTTTCTAAATATAATGTATGTACAATTTGCCTCTTTCTAGTGTTTGAATCAATAGAGATACACATCACCAGATTTGTTTTTAATAAACGTCTTAAAACAGTTCCTATAAATACATTTCCTGTGACAGAGTGATCTTGATTTTATGAGTACCATCCTTTCAAAAAAAAAAAAAATCTAACAACCAAAATATTTGGCAACTGTGAGGGCATATTAGTGATATGATGTCATAGTCAGCATTTTCTTATGGTAGAGGCAATTGGCAAGCTGAGGGAATGGAATACATATTTTTAAAAATTCCTTTGGGCCATAAGGAAATTAAAATGCCCAAGCCTTAACTAAAAATTTGACAATTCAGCTGTTTAAGATGCAAAACTAATAATTAACATATAAAATTCACATCACTGGTAACCCCTGAAGTTAAAAACCATAACAACTTATATTTGTTGTAATACATAATGTAACATATCTTTTCATGCATATGCATGTAATATATAATGCATAATATATAATCTTTTAATGCATGGGGCAACAGAATTTGGGCTCTCTATTACTATTTCAGAGACACTTCTGTCTGCTGATCACACTAGCATCATCATTGGTGAAGTTTACATGAAAGGTGCTTCAGATGGTATTGATTATGGTATNTATGGAAATGTCCAAGACACAGCAGGCAAAAGTCCTAAGTAGGCAGGAATCCCTAACAATCACAATTCAGATATAATTCTTTTCAAAAATGAGTTAAATAATCCCAATATTTAAGATCACTGCTTTAAACACCAAGCCATATATTTCAAATCTATTTTCTTCACCACATTTAACTATTGTTCAGAGTACATGCGATATTCTTTAAAGGAGATTTTAAAAGGAGAGTGTTTATAAACTTGTTGTGAATGACTGCTATTTCAAAATAAAAGTAGTAATTCAACAGTGGCTAACTCAGAATCGGACGTTTGTTAATCTCAAACTGTACTCCTAAAAGCTTATGTATATGTATACATACCAGTGTAGCCCACTAGAAATAAGCATTGTGTATACATCTGTGTGTACATATATGTGTGTATACATACATGGGCTTACATGCTTATAACAGCACACACACATTTAATTTGCTCACACCAATCAGTACAGCTAAACTGGGCCTCCGTGAAAGCTCTAATCGGTCCCTTTTGGCCCAGCTAGCACACTCTGATTAAGATCAACCCAAATACAAGTTCAAAGTACAAAATGAAAACAGTTCATAAATGGCTGCTTTTCACCTCCACCCCATTCTTTGCTATTTTAAAGTGAAACCTTGCTCCTCCACTGCCCAACTCTCCTAAGAGCACCATATACCAATTTAAAAAATATTGAAATCCCTTTTCTTCAGAGGGCCCAGGCGAAGGAAGAAAAAAAAAAATAAACCTCCAGATGGCAAGTATAAACCTTCTGCTGAGGTTATGCACAAGATACCAGACACTTTCCCCCACTTAAATAAAGCCTTTCTGTTAGAAGGGGGGAAATAGAGGAAAAGGCCACACAGTACAAATAACTTACAATATCGTTACATGCACGAACAGATTCTACCCCCCCCCTTTTCCTTCTTTGGGTTAAAAAATAAGCTTATATAATCTACCCCATCAGCTGTGTCAGTTTTAAGTTTTGGTCTATTTTAACCTCTTATCTTCTCTCCACTACCCATGGCTTCCAACTTAGTATGACTTTAGATAGCACAAAACCTCAGTCCGGAGAGAAACTTACCCTCAATTTTCTCTCAGGCTAACTTGGGCTTTCTCGGTTCTCTTCATAATCTGCTCCTCCTTCCAATCATTTGAAAGCAAAAAGAAATTTGCTAAAAGTCCCTTTTTTATTATTATTTTAAATCGTACAGCCTCCCAAGTTTACCTGACTGCAAACTTTCTGTCTGGGATCTACTTTCAGAAGCTTTGAAAAGCATCGACGGTTCTAGACTGAGGGGTGGGGGGGTTGAGAAAAAAAGGAAGAAGGCAACAGTAACATCCTAGGACTCGGAGATGATAAATATTTCATGGCACCGAGAAAGGTGCGGCAGTCCTGCACAACTTCGAAAACAATGCTCCCCGCCTAGGATGCTCATCCCTGTGACCATAAAACTTGTCCCCAATGCCCCTCGCAGCCGAGTTCGCTTACCGCTTTCCCATTATAGTAGTACATCAAAGAGTTGCCGCCCATGCCCGGGATGGTGTATGCGCAGTACATGGCCTCGGATTCTTTTTTCTCCTCAGTACCACTCTAACAACTTTTATTTCAAACTCGCTGTCCCTTTTTTCACAACAATTCCTTCAGTTGCATTTTCCCATATGGCCGGGCCAAGCGTGGTGAATATGCAAAGCAGGAAGAGACCATTCCTGGCGGGCGGGGGAGGCCGCGGCGCTGCTGTCAGACGCTCAAGTTCGCGCAGGCTGGAAGGCGGCCCGGCCTGTGCAGCGCTGCAGCCCAGCGCTCGAGATCGCTTCAACTTTTCCGAGGGGTTTTTATCAGTTCAGTTCCTCGAATAATGCCGATTCCTACAAATTCCTGCAGGCTTCACCTCTTTTGCGCTCTCTCTCTCTCTCTCTCTCTCTCTCTCTCTCT
>LZPO01117115.1:38655-51311 GCA_001675575.1 Neotoma lepida
ATATTTAATGACGTTCTCCCACTATGTCAAATGAAGAACATCCATGTTACAGGCATTTTCAAATGTAAAGATCTCAGAACTATTACAAAATAATCAGTCACTTTTTGACCAGACATTAAATTTATTATAATATTCAGGACAGAATAAAATATAATAAATATACTTGCATTAATTATATTCCTAAATAAAATATATGTGCTATCAATATATATTCTAACCATGGACTATAAAGTATCTGAAATGCACAAGTTATCCTCACACTTGATAAAAGAGGGAAATCCAGCAGCTATAAGTTTCANATGCATAGGCCATTTGTTGATCTTTGACTGGAAAATATAAAGTGCTCATATAATTCTTAATTGGATATTAAGATACGTGGCCAAGGAGCTGTGTCTATACAGCAGTACAGAAATAAGCAAAAGGTAATAGTGTTATCTGAATTCTATCAAATACTTGGTTTTCTTTAGAGTACAAAAAAAAGAAAGAAGCTACTNTTGGAATANCGGCAACTACAGGGTTAACAGACATATGCTGTATAATTAGGAGATGCATTAATGATTATGAATAGTAAATGATTTGGTGCAAAGAAAAAATGTAGTCAAAGGGACATGTACCTATCTTACATGTTTATTAGTAACTGTATATAACTAGAGAATTCTGCTATTAAGAATCTTGCATTATTGGTGTAAATACTTCCAAGGGTACATCAAATTGTAATCTTTCATACGACATCCATCAAACCAGGCTGGAGATTTTGACAAACATTAAACACAGTAAGGAGGCAATTATGTATGCATGATTTAATCTGCAACTAATTAATATGCAAATTTATTCATATGTTAGTTACTAAATTAAAAATGCAAAGAAGCCCTTATGGTGATTCTCGAAATTTTGCACAAACAGAACATTTAAAATGTAAGAAAAATGAAGTTTTTTTGAAACCTACACCACACTTTTGGTGTCTCTAGAACCTGTTGCATTAAGAACACTAAAAAAATAGTGTTTAAATACTAGATAATAATTTAAAAGGTGTGCTAATTTCATGTGAGAATGTGGGAACAGAAAGGTTAATCAGAATTCTCTCGAACTCTTAAGAGATGCTGTCTAATTATCAGACAAATGGTATTCTATTTCTAAGCCTCCTTCCCTGCTCTGGGGTTGTCGGAGCTGGTCATCTTCCTNATATCTTGTGTAAACNTTTTGGAAGTTTTGAGAGGAATAAACAGTATTCNAAAGCAATCATCTATATTGAAAATTCCAGAGTAACTTTGAGACCATTTGGTGTTCCCTAAACATGCAATTCACTCCTCAAGATGGCAAGTCGCTCTTTTCGCCTTTGGGGAGCAGCTCTCTGCAAACACAGAAATACTAGGGAAATTGTGAAAAGGCTAGAAATTCTCCANAACACTTTCCCCAGAATCTTCAAAGCTACAGTGTGGCTAACCAAAGAGCAATAGCCTCCCCAAAAGGCAAGAGGTCATTTTAGCCGAATCTAATCTGGCAATTTTAGCCCTGCATTACCAGAGTCCAAAATTGATTTGAATCTTTTATGTGAAATGAGGGAATGTGGAACGGTGATAATTTAAAAATATCTTTGGGTGTCTGTGCACTTGGGAGCATCAATTGAAGTGCACGATATTATGCTTTGGCATGTGACCGCCTTTTGGAGAACTGAATTTCCCCAGGACTGCCTACTGATCAGCAGCAAGGTTTTATGTGGACCAACTCTCCTCTGATCACTTTTTCATCCATAGTCTGACCTGATGGCCATGCACTCATCTCCTGAAGNTGGCTACTGGAACATCTGTAGTGGCCTCAAGAAATCAACATAAGTCAACTGTACGAGAAAACACAATAACAGCTTCGCCGGCTCTTCCCAGGGCTCTGAACTCTCACCCACGCTAAAAAAAAATCTCTGTCAGTCTCATCTCTGCCAAGTGACACACAAAAAGGAAGTTAGCCATTGGCTGTTACTTGCCTTCACAGTCTGACTCCCATTTCCCAGCTTCCCTTAGCCCGTTCGGATGCCAAGCGGACTACAGCTTGCCCATTTCATTTTGACCGCGGCAGCCAAAAAAAGCACTACCCCACCGTGCGACGACAAGCAGTCTGTTTTGATATTAGTACCTCAGTATGTGCTGTAAGAGAGTCAGATGTCCCCAAACTACGTGCCCTCCCCTGAGGGACTCTGTCCTAGTCCTCTTTGGCCAGAGAGATGGTGTGCATGCCACAAACCCTTAGCTGTGAAAACACAGGACAGAAAGGCACCATTTTCGAGGCACAGGAAGAAATGGCCACTAGTGTCTCTTCTGCCTGGGACAGGATTCGTGCCCTCTGTTCAACGTTTACATCTAACTAGAAATATGAACTCGGATACTAGTCACTCCCTGCGGTCCATGGTGAAACTGAGTTACATAAGGAACCTTTTTCTTACATAATTAAATTGTAGTAAATGCTAGCAAGTGAGAATCGGGTTTTCTCTTTTCCTTCCATGAAAAGTAGGGGAATATTTGGGTTCAGGGAAAAGGAGTTTTTTTGTTTGTTTGCTTGTTTGTTTTTTTCATTACTTATGAGGGGAGTGGTAAGACGGTAGCAAAATCTTTTCTTCCGAATATATGCTGGTTTCTCTGCACTAAATGCACAGGATCAGAACAGAACATCACATCATCTCTGAATGCCTTGATCATTCTCTCCCGCTCTTCTCAGCACTAACAGACTGTTTTGTGAACGTCAAGGCTAAGGTGAGACTTGCAACTGGTGGGCACTGCAGAAGTCTGAGGACACTAGGGTCAGCTTTGATTTTTTTTTTTCAGGTGACTCACTTTTTGTTGTGACCGAAACTGAACATAAAGCTTTTAAAAGCTTCAACGTACACATTTCTGCATTCATTACACAGTGTTAAATCTAATTTGTTCTTTTTACTGTCACAGGAAGCACATGTTTGAAGCAATCTGTTTCCTCATGTGAATGCTTTCCTGTCTGTTTAAAAAAAAAATTGCGACATACTTTACCCCGAGTAACCAAGAGGTGATCATAAATATCCCTAAATAGCATTAAACAGATATGAAAGACATTAACACTTTCAGAATGCCAAAGTAGTATTAAAAAAAAAAATTCTAACAGATGCTCCTAGGTCAAAAAGTGAAATGTGTGTTTCCTGAAAAAACACTCTCATCAGAATCATAAATGAACTGTAAGTGGAGAAGTTTGGTGTTGCTGAGCAAACAGGGATCATTTGGGGGAGGAACACAAGCCATCCACTGCCAGGGAGCACTCTCCATGAAAAGCCACATTGCGATGAAGTTTGGAGAAAGCCAGTATCTTTTGTAATCCACAAGGTGGCAATGACTCTAAGAAGGGCTAACTACCCTGGAGAAGAAATACTCTCGGTGAAGCATCGCTCCATTTGCTGGGGCTCACCAGCCACGGACCTTTCCTGAGGAACTGAACCNGCTGCCTGGTTTTCACAAAATTAAATTGCCCGGGAAAAGCGTTCATCTTGGGATGTTGAGCCTGGGCTCCTCCCACACCCCAGCACCTGTACAAGATTTCTTTTATTCTTTAAGAGCAAGGAGAGTTCACTAACCAGCTCTTGTTTTATTTTTAACTGTTTTTAGTTTCTCATAGGTGATGAGCAAAATTACTGTTTCTTTTAAGAATTCAACAGTGGCATTGAGAACACACACACTACAATAATTCAGCAAAGGCTGGAATCTAGCAGTCTTTAGCTTTGCTTCGAAGTTCCAGTACAAGCACATAGACATATTNAATGTCAGAAATGTACCTGAACTGTCCTAAAGACATTTAACTCTGCTTTCTAAGAGAAACGCTGGCCAGGCAGGCCACCAAGACCCAGCTGCTCCACACACATTTCTCCTGCCAGATGCAGTTAAAAGGCCAGGCTTTCACTTGAGCTGGGAATGGGAGTCACACCTACAAAGGTAGCCTGCACCACTCAGGAGGAAGCAGGTTTCTGACTGATTTGAGAGTCCCACTTACACACTACGAGAGAAAGAACATGTATCCCTCAGTCACTTAGAGGCAGGGCTGACTGAGACATAAACCAATGCTGGCAGAAAACAAAAGACCAGGAGAGGTACTGGGTGGGCATCTTAGCCTCCTGCCCCACTNACCNCAGGAGCAACAATACAGTATTTCTTCTGACCGCACCTATGCAGAGCTATATGGCTAATGCTTACAGAAGGCTGACTGAAGACTTAGCAAGGCCAAGAAGAAGGGACACAAAGAGCGTCTGCAGCAACATCTAATTTCAGACAAACAAGTGACCCATGCTGGTGATGTTCTGATGGGACCTCCTCTTACCTCAGCTACCCTGTCAGATTATTTTTCCTCGAATGCTAAAAGAAGAGTAGCTACCTTATTGCTTAAATTCCCAGTTCAAATGGATTAACGATACCACAAACAAACAACTGCACACATATGTCGTGTGTGGCTAGTAAGCAGTACAGCGCACTCCAGGTAAGCTGGTCAGTCCCCATGCCTCAACTACTCTACTACCTTGCCTCTGTTGCAGAAAATGCTCTCCTGAGTGCTTGGCTTTCCCCATGGAGCCACTCCACAGCGACTGTGCACAGGACCACATTAAGGCATGGAGGGTCAGTTTCCAGGGGGGTGTAAGCCTTGACATTTTAATTTAATCTGGGTAGTCCAATGCTTTTAAGGTGAGGAGGCCTGGCTGGTGGATCAAACTAGGGGCCTTGCGCATGCTAGGCAAGTACTTGACTATTGAGGTACATCCCTAGCCCTTGCCAAATGCTTTTAAGGTTAACAATGACCTTGGTGTAGAGAGCTTTTCTGCACTACAGAGGGTGCTGAATAGCCGTACACAGCAGGGGCAGTGTCTTGGTTAACGACACAGGAACTTACAGGAAGCCTGTGCAGATCTCAAGCACAGTTCTGCCACACACAAGCTGCATGGCTGCGGCAATGCTCCCCTTCTCTACACACCTCTGTTTCTTTACCCAGATGTAAACAGTTGCACCCGCCTTATGTGTTTTATAGGAGTGCATGATGTAATAGAGGCTTACACCTGTGATGAGAGGTTGCCATTAGTACACCCACCGCCATCATGTTCTCCCAGGCACTATGTNCACACCCGGGTTTGTGACCTCACAAGAGCACGGAGTAGAGGAAGGGCTGGTATCCCATCAGGCTCCTTTTCTGTTATCCCAAGACTTATTCCAATAGGAATAGGNTTGTGAGTCACATGCAGAGGTGTTGGATTTAACTNGTATGGGACAGACCACAAGCATATGCCTTACCTTACCCCAGTGACTGAGGGGTTTAAAGAAACAAACGTCCAGTTGTGGGGTTATATGGGCTATTTATTTATTTACTTTTAATAAAAGACTTTCTTAAAAGGCCAGTCAAGCTCAAACGCCAGTGACACCACATCAAGTTGCATAAAGAATGAAGAACCACTAAGGTGACACCGACAACTGAGTCATATATAACACTGCATGGTGCATCTAGTCTTCAATTTGGTGGGAAAGTAAATTTGACAAAATATAAATGAGGAAGTGAAGAAATGCAAGAACAGCAATGGATGAGAGTGTGCACTTTCCCCTCCCACTGGGCATCTCAAGTACACAGGGGTCCTCTACCAACAAACGTGTGGATGTGGCTTACCAAAGAGAAAGAAAATGGGATTTGTTTATAAAGTAATCGCCTATTGTGGTGTGAATTTCCCAAATCCAAACAATTTCGACCTACATAAGTACACTGAATTTCATTTCATTTTGCCCATGTGTCAATGAAGCCACTGACAATATGGAATGCTATCTTGGGGACCTGTACAAATAAGCTTTATGTCAAGGTACTAGGAGGGACCCATAAGCTTTCAGCAACAAAATCTTACTTCCAAAGCCTATGTCTGAGTATCGGGTGGCAGAATTTGTAGCTATCGCATATCGTATTTTCAACCAGCACAGCAGCCACTGCAATGTGTTTCCTTCCTAGTCTGATGATGACAATGATGACCAGGCCATGCGCATTCAGCTCTCGGTGCCCGTGTAGTGAGAAATGAACCAAATACCCCGTACCTCCTCAGTNATGCTTCGATTCCCCTCTTAATATTTCAAGTCACTAAAGTTTGCTCAAACAGCAGCCTGGGTTTTATACACGACTTGTTATTGAATTATTTTGTGCCTCGAAGTTCGTTTCATAATGAGCAAACCAGAAAATATTATTGAGCCCTGTGTTAATACACCTGAGCACCTGTGCAATAGCCCAATTCCCCAACCAGGGTTACTTGAAAACATTACCGCTAAGAATCAGCCACCTACTTGAAACNNCTTTCTCATAGAAGCTAATGATATAATGATNTACTGTGCCGATCAGGAGAATGAAAGCCATTACAATATTATTATAAGTATAATCCAGGAGGCATATTTAGAATGATATGGGCTGGNAGGGAGGAGGATGCTACAGGCAGGCAGATACTCTTTCACAGATGATATCAAAATAATTGTTCCAAAANAGCATTGTTATAAAATCTCTTAACTAGCANCAGCAAGTGGTGACGGTGATCAGTTGCCTATGTGTGTGTGATGAATGGTACCAATTTTCATGACTGAATGTACTACAAGGTTCATTTTTCTGAGAAAATACATCTTTCTATATGAANCTGTGCTTCACAAGGAAGTGCCCTTCAGTCAGCAGCAACATGGCAGCACACCAAGGCATTTTCCCACCAAGGCTTTGCAGACAGGTCCACAAAGCCGAGGCACGCCCCTATTTCCCTTCTCTACTGAAGAATCAAAACACAGGTAGTGAAATTTCACACACCCAGAATCTTTTCCCAGTGCCCTGGAAGTGAATGCTTGCAGATCAACTTCCCTTCCTAGCAACGTATTGAATTAATTCTGCAGCTTGCAAAGGTGGTCTTTCTATGCCACTGAGAGATAATTTTTTTTAAATATTCTTTTGCANAAATACAGCTTTCACATTCGTTTTGGACTGAAATCTAGACACCTGGACAGAACATAGCTCATTCCAGTTTGGGGCTCTGAGGTGGGACACAGGGAGTCCTCTGCATTACCTTAAGGTCCCTGAAGAGGGAGCATGTGCTCAAGTGAAAGCCAGCCTGCTCCGCCTATGCAGCAGCTTTGAAACTGAAAACAGTCATTCCATGTTGCTGTTCTGAGATCAAATAATCGAGTATTTAAAACTACAGAGTTTGCCTGCATTTTATGAAAGTTCTTGCTCTTTGAAAAGGAACACAGTGGCTACACAAACACACCCTGGACAATACAGACCCAGGCTATTCCTTTGAAATGTGGGTTTAAAATTCAATGCAATTTACTTTTAAAAAGAAACAAAGCAGGTGTCTGTCANCAGTCTAGCTGTAGCTATTCTGCCTCAGGAAAATACAACTTTGCTCTTTTTGATGGAATTCCTCATTCTTTTAGAATCACTGACACTTCTAAGTCGTATTTAGCCCCCCAAGGTCTACCTCTGATTTATTACCTCAAATAAAAACTCTTGAATTCTGTGAAAGGAAGAAAATACATCTTGGATATGCAGAAATTGTCACTAACTGGTATACGGGAAACAACTTTTGCTCTGTTAGAATATAAGACTGTTTCAGCCAGTGAACTTTTAATAGCTAAAAAGGAATGGCTTCCAANTAAATATCAAGTCCCCATCTATACATGTCCACAAACAAGAAATCCAGACAGAAGCCAGATGCTTCAAAACAAGCTTTATAATTGCAAAATACATGAAAGTCCTGGGACCATTCTCTTTCTGAGGTAAAGGAGCCTTGCAGTCAGTTCTTAGATTTCTGTAATTAAACCACTAAGAGTCCAAATTTCCACACCAAATTATACTCTTCAGTGAAAGTGAGAAAAGAAAGTGCAAAATAACAGTTCCCTAAAATGTATTTCTCCTTTCCTAACACATGAGTACAGATGTATTGTTCTAGCTGCTGAACTCTTAAAGAAGTCCCGATAAATCTTAATAGGTGACACTGAACTGGAAAACTTGATTACAAATAATCACACACACACTGGTGAAGGGGAAGGGCACAGCGTTTCATGCCTACCTTAAGGAAGCCAGCTGAGAAGATAAATCAGACACATACACAAACACTCCTCTGGTTGGAGGAATGAAAGTCTTGTTTCCTTTGAGCCTCTGAGGTTTCTAACTTTTTAATTTGCCAAGATAACCTTTGAATAGCTCACAGATACATCAATCTGCCCTCTACAGAGGGCCTTTATTTTTGCCCCCCCCCAGCCACTTGCATTTCTTTCTGTATATTTAAAATATGCACACCAGAAGTCTCTTTTTGAAGAGGGAAAAGATTGTGTTCTGAAGTTCCAAGAATTATTCTGAAATTCCCAACAATGAAGAAATCTTTTAGGAAACTTCTGGGAGACTGGAGTGCCAAATGCCAAATGGTGATGGTGCACATTTCCTGTGTGCNCTTTCTGAAATAATGACTCCCCAATGCAAAGATCTTCCTGTATTTATTCCACATCCGAGAATCTCACACATAACTTAACTTATTTAGTCTCTAAAAGCAATGGAGAGGATGAGACTGATTTCCAGAAAACNCATTCCTGAACTTAAAGCTTACAGATGGATTAGTGAACCCTGCATTCACTACATGAACAAATAAATACTTAGTGATGACTATCCTCTCAGTTTTCAGTGTCCCCACTGTTGTGCTATATATGCTATGTAAACTGGGCAAATGTTTCTTGTCTTATTTGCATGGTTTAATTGCATTACCATAATCTCCTTCCTCCCTATATATTTTCATAATTTATTGGCTTCATTTATATAATCAAATCTCATATTTTAGTATCTTTAGCTCGAATATGAGCACACTAAGTTCAGAGCTGATTCTATGAGCTGACCTAACATTTTAATGTAAACCATTACAACTGTTTGTATCACTACAGGAAAGGACCTTGAAGACACCTTCTGTTATATCTTATCACATACTGGGTGCTTCTAGATTTCCCATACAAGCCCAAGTCCAAATGGCCTATGCTCAATTTACTCATGACACATTTAATACTGCCACAGCCATCTTAAAAGGAGCTGCATTACTCCTCAGGTTAAAATGTGTAGACATGAAAATGCACCATGAGATACAGAACAGTGTGTCTATGCTTGCCTTATGATACCCATCAAAAATGATGAGGGTCTATGTATTTTAAATATTGTGTTTTTTTTAACCATATAACTTCTGGGATCCTACTAAGAAATAAACAAGTTATCAATTCCTCTTGAGAAATCATTTGAGATTTCTTTAAGCACCCGAGGAGAAAAAAAAAACCTAAAATACTTTTAAGTATGGATTCAACAGCATATTTAAACCTTCAAATGTTTTTTTTTAATGTGATAGAAAATATCTAAGAAAATTTATACTGTTAATATTATCACTTTCATTGATGTATCTGATAATCTCTCTATAAAATATAGTTAAATCCAGATTTAAAGATTGATTTTCCCTAAGAATTTATGTTCCTTGGGGATATCAAATGGTATCAAATACATGCTACAGTTTGGTTTTCTCCTATGAACCTAAGGAGACACTCATGCCTCAAATTTTCTTGGACATGTTCCAATCTTCTTTTAGAATCTTTTCCTCAGGATCTGTGCATCCAAAATTATCTCTGACCACTTAAAGCCTGCCAGATCCTCCTGAATTACACATAAATAAATACAATTTCGCATGGAAATTAGACTTTACTGAACAACTCAGTTTGTGAAGATCTCCCTGGAGATGACAGACGTCATAAAATAGATGTTAGGGTAAACCTTTGTATTTCCAAAATCTTAAAATGTTTGCCTGAGTGAGCCTATGGGGAAGTTCACAATTAAAATGGAGACCAACTCCACAAGTGTCTGAAATACAAAGCTGTACCTCTTCTTCACACTTGCTGATAAAACATACATAATTTCAATTTGATGATCAAGGCTTTGTATGTTTACATGTTAGTGAGGACAATAAAATTTCCAAATGACATCTGTTCCTTTTTATTTTCTGTGCATTTGATAAGAATCTTTTTAAATAGTANACTTAGAAATTGTTACTTTCTAGATTTTAATTCTATCACATTAATTTCTAGTAAAAAAGAATGGATCATTTTTCCTAGGCTGTAATTTAATAGTGGGCCTTTTTTTCTCTGCATAAACGCACAACTCACTGTGTATGATTATTAGGCTAGTCACAAACAAGAAACTTGCTGGAAAGGGTAGTGAAGCTGCAAAGTGCCCAGATCACAAGGAACAACACTTTAAAGTAGAAAATCGAGACCTGACTGGACAATAAGTTCACATGCAGATTCAAAGGTTAGAAAGGCAAGAGGAGTGAGTGGTGGCACCAAGCACGCACACACACACACAGAGAGAGAGAGAGAGAGAGAGAGAGAGAGCGCTTTACTGCTGATTCCCTTCAGAAGAGGAAGGCTATGAGACAGTGGGACATGGCTCAGGACAACTTTCCACAGCAGGAAGTGGGGCTCTCTGAAAGTGTCATTTTCCACAATCTTTCCTTAAACAATCAATGTACTGTACACATCACTCCAGACCTCTGCTCTCCAGACGGCCTGTCTTCTCTTCCTCTGTGGTTCTAAAGACTGTAAGCCTTGCGGATGTTCCTTATACCATCCTATGTCAAGCCTTCAGGGTGACTCCAGGTCTCTAGATGTGACATACAGTGCAAATGCATGTTCATGCCTCCTACCAAAACTATGACACAATATTGAGCCAAGTCTCTGTCTATCTGTCTGTCTCTCTGTCTGTGTGTATGTCTATCTCTCTCCCTCCCTCCCTCCCTCCCTTTCCATCTCTCTGCAGCTTTTAAACAAAGCTAGGCAATTCTCCCCACCTCCTTGACCCAGATAGCTGGAAAGAGCCAGCCTCATGACAGCCAGGAAAGTCCACCTCTCAATCACAATTGTATCATAATATGTGCCTAGGGGATACCACACTGTAAATGTTGCTCTGTTTATCTATGAAAGAGAGAGAGGGCCCATTTCATTGGGGGTAGGGGAATGAGTTGACACAATAGATTGAGATAGATTTATTACTATCTATCATGGTCAATATGTATCTAAGAGAACATAAATGCCTTTATCTAATCTAATCACTGTTAAAGAAAGCTAACCCAGTCCTTTACTATGTGTTATACATATACTCAAGAATATGAAACAAGGTTTAGAAGTATCTTGAATCAGACACATTTTGTAATTTTATTTGAACTTAAAAATAAGGGAGACAGCGATCTAAAAATATAGAAATCTAGACCTATTGGAGCCAAAGTGCTATAGTGTCTAGCACAAGCTGTTTCCTAAAATCAAGTAAAAATACACACTTTTTTTATGGTGGCAAAGTGTGGGATCTCATTATCAGTAACAGAATAACACAACAAAGCTAGCGTACACTAAGCAAATTGCGACTGAAAGAGAATGGAGATGTTCTAGAATTACCAAGTATAGAGGTAACTAGAGTGCAAAATTGTTCAAACCTATCTTCTTTCTGCTTAAANCTTCACTGAGTTTTCATCTTGTTTCTTGTCTTTTGAAGAAGGGATATTTATTACTGTATCCCATAGGGCCATTAAGATATTTAACCATGAAACGCTCTTTCAGAAAAGTTCATCCTAAACTGACTGTCCATCAAAAGCCAAAACTTGAATAATATAAACAAATTTCCAATTTCTGTCGTGTGTTAGAAAAAAAGATCTTCTGTTTTCTGAGCCTAGTGTAAGGGATGTGCCACCAACAGCAATAAAAAACCCTTGAAAATGTTTTTGTAGAGACCAGCTAACTGGAGAGAAATACTTAAATATTTGTAACTACTGATAATTAGTAACATCTTAGCTACTTCAAGAACTCCTAAGAAAGTGTGAAGATTTCTGCAAATTTTTTTTCTTTTGCAGCGGGAGAAAAAAACTAACAAACAACAACAAAAAACCCAAATTCATTTTAACCTGACACAGAGATGGGATGAAACAAGCTTAGTTATTGTGCTTCCCTGCACAGTTCACTGACACAGTACAATGTCACTTCAGAACAATCAAAGGCCCTTTTAATGTATTTAGTATTATCAGGGCTATGTTTAAAATGTAAACAGCTACAAGGACTTTATCATTTGAAGCTGTTGTTAAAACTATTAAAATCTAAAATTTCCTCTACATTAACTCTCCCACTAACGCCAAGCTTAAAATACACCTACAAAAACAGCCAATTTCAATAAAATATAGAAACTCAAGAAATAACATGGTACAGTGTTAAGTGACATATTGATATTCTAAAATGACTATTTTATATGCCATTGGCAGTTTTATTTACACAATATTTTTCCATATTTATGGCTAATTTTGTGGTGCTTCTTCAACATTATCAAGTCTGATAATCAGCATACAAAATTTGTGGGTTTTTTTGCTAAGACTTATTCTGATATATTCATTTAATAATTTTTTTGGATGAGCTGAACCGAAATCAAGTCAAATACACAGGTGTGTGGGTTAATCTAGCACATTTGCAAAACCCATTATTCTTCTAATTTACTAAAAATGAAACAGAACCAATGAGAGCACTGATTGGTAATACATTTTCAGAAATCTAAATATAATTTTGTCTTAAAGTGTAAGAACTTATAAGGCCCATTAGTCTTTT
>LZPO01117115.1:55553-66012 GCA_001675575.1 Neotoma lepida
AAATGAACAATGGCTATTTACTATTGTTTGGTCTTTATGTCACACGCTGCACCCTCTGTAGTAATGAGAAAGATTAAAAATAATTTCCACTGCTGAAACACTTGGGTACATGAATGTTTAAAAGTCAACGGCATTTGATTAAGGCAAATTAAATAAACGGTACACATAAAAGATAAGGCATTCATCTGTTTATAAAATTACCTCCAAGTATGTATAGCTTTGAAAACATTCATATTTCATGGACGTTAAGTTTAAAAGCTAAATCTACTTTCAAAATGGGCAAATGCATCCTTGCCTTAAATAGGATCCGAAAGTTTAAGGCTNCTGTTTTTTGTTTTTNGGGGTTTTGGTTTTTACACTGTGCAAGTTTGTTTTCCGTGGTTATTCTGGGTCCACAGGAGTTAGCTGCCCAGGTCAACCAGGAAACACGGGAAACAAGATGTGGTGTTTCACTCAGTTAACCTGTAAATCTTAAAGCCATGCCTGTGAATCAGTTTAACTGTCCACATGTGATGGGACAAGTCCTTCCCCTTCTTCTCATCCAAAATCAAACCATTTCAAGCCTTAAAACACAAACCACCAAAGAAGAAAACATACCAACTTTGTTCACTAAGCTCAAATGACTNAAGAGTCACTCACTGNGGCCCACTNACCAGCAAAGAGCCATGCCTGGCATAGCCATTCCTACTGAAGTCAAGATTCTGAGACGGTCAGGGCAATTACACTGTGGTTTATTTCCTAGCAGATCTGAACACGAAGACTTCTAACATCCTCTTAGCCCTGCCCTTATTCCATGTGGGGCTGAGTGAGTACCTTCACTCCTTGATCAACTACTGAGCTTGGCTTATTCAACTTATGGATGTAAACCATGAATTAAACTTGGGAAACAGAGAAGCGGCTTATATCTCAAATTAGATTTATAAGTGAATGGTAATCAAAAATAGAAGGAACTGCTCGAAGCTTAAATTATCAACTTTTTTTTTCTTGTTAAACTAAAATCATCTTGCTCCGAACTATTATTTCATTTCAGTCAGCACTTTAAATGTAATGGGTGGGTGGTTTCATCTCGAAAAAGGAAGATATTTACCCTTAATTATAGATATGAGTGAGATCAGAGAGCTATGTGTACTGCTTTTGGGCACATGATTAATTTATCTAATAGGTGAATGGTTGAATTTCAGGGGTGGGTCCTGAGAAAGCAAAAAGAGAAGTGGGGGTTAAGAGATCTCCGAGGGGGAAAATGTGCCCCTTGTTTTTCAGGCTTTCTCTGCTTTTGCGTCATTACCATTACGTTGTGATCTGATATCAGACACAACATCTTGGGGGGGGGCTGCAGAACAGAGAAAAGCAGTCTCAGATGAAACCAGATTAAGCTCTTTTTCTGAACTTTTGCCAAATGCGTGCGAGTCTAATTCATGTTTGGGTATTCTAGCACTCACACAGCTGCGAGTCCATTCTTTCACTACAGCCCCCAGTGATGTATAGTGGCTTTGTATGGGGAGCTGACTCCATCAAGGCGGGGATTTGTTATTTTAAAATGGAAATAAAATTCAGCACGGCTATAAAACTTAGAAATGTTGCATATCAGTATAGGTACCTAATACACTTTGCAGCATTAGGTGCAAACCAGACGTGGAAAGAAATTACAAAGTAGAGGTGTTTAAAACACCTGGTCACAACCGAGGACATAGCTACATGGCTGATTCTGCACAGAATTAGGTTTTCAAAGACACTGCTGAACAAGATTCTTAACAGCCATGGGGAAGTTTTTGCAAATCCCTATCCAATAGCTGCTGCTGAGTTTGCCATTTTGACCACAGAAGGGCCATTGCTGACTTACTTAGGAGCAGGAGGGGGCCATAATTTTGCTGCTGTTCGCACTTACTCGGCAACCTAGAATATATCTTGCACCAAAGGGCAATGAAGAACACAGTAATTCCACCTGTCCACTTTTGAACTTCAAAGCTTACAACTGAAGGTCAGACCTTGGACAGCCTTTATCTCTGATCCCTGAAGGTCTAGAAAGGCACTGTTACAGCTTACTTTCATTTCTGTCTTGGACTTAATTTCAGCAAAAGAGGACTTGGAAAAAAAAATTAGAAAGATAGGATGGCAGAGATAACCAGGGACTTGGATGGTTGCTGTGTGACAGAGAAATACAAATTATTGAGATTGTCATTCAGCAAGTGGTTTCTTTTAAAAAATATATAGACATTTCAAAAATAATAATTCATATTAAATGTATAGTGTACATTGCATTCCACAGAAAATCAGAAATAAAATTCAAGCCTGGTCTGGTGGGGAAGTTGTGTAATCCCAGGTATTTGGAAGGCTGAGGTCAAAGGACTGTAAATGTAGGGCCAGCCTGAGCTAAAGAGTGGGCTCAAGGCCAGTTTAGGGGCAACTTAGCAAGATCCTATCTCAACATAAAAAATAAAAAAGAGATGGTGATATACCTCACCTGCATATGCAAGGCAACAGGCTCAAACCTTACTACAATAAGGAACGGAACGGAAGAAGAAGGAAGGAAAAAAGGAATAAGAAAGGAAGGAGGCAGGAAAGGGAAAAGGGAGGGAGAGAGAATTGATTGAAGCAAAGTAAGAAGGAGGACAAGTGAGTTCTGCATGGAACCCAAGCTCAGAGGAGTACAGACTGCTGGATACAACTACTCCCTTCTCCTCTGTAAAAAGGGACTAATAAATGCTTTACTGGAGTCATTGGGAAAAGAAGAAACAACATATGTAAAATTTCCAGCAGAAACAGTGCCTAACTTCTTCAACTCCCTCCCCCTGCCCTCCAGCACAGTCCTGTTAAAACCCACCAACTATTACTCAAAAGTCATCTGAAGCTGACAATGACTACTAGATCCTCTACTCCACTTTCGGATTAAAAAAAATAAATAAACACACTGTGCTAACGATTTTGAAACATCACTATAAAAAGCTGAAAGGGTTAAATATAGGAATCTACATAAACAGTGACAGCTTCATGGCCTTGGGCCACACTGGCAAAAAGATAGGGACTCCCCCATATTTAGTAAGGAAATTGGCCAAGAATCTCAGAATTTAAGAGTAAGTAGCTACTTTCCTCAAAATGCCATCAGGATTTCTTGGGCAATTCATTTGATTTTATTTCTCGAACAGAGAAGTTAATTTGCTGTTAACTAAATACAAGNTAAAAATGGTTTAAAGTCAGTCTGCCAGTTGTACCAAAATAAAAAAATGTTTGACATGAGCTAAAACTCTCTATATCATATAAAGTAGGATAAGTTAAACTTATAGTGTTGGACTGACAGATGACTACAAGGCTGCTCCAATTTTGTATTTTCTCTTTTTAAAACCAATTATGGGCATTTAGTGACTGTGTATTTGATACTTACAAATTTTTATTTTCTTCTTCCATGATATAAACAAACAAACAAACAAACTCCACACTTTTGGTTAGAAATTTGCATAATTCCCAAAGAATTTAGTAACCCTGAGCAAAACTATTTTAACAGTGATTAAATTTCACTAAACATTTCAAAATTCAAATATATTGTTTTTCCTTGTATAGAAAAACACCTTACATTTAAATGTTGTAATACAAAGGTTGCTATGGGAACTGTAACTTAATATATAATGTGGTAATAGTCAAATAAAAATTCATTCATTTTTTAATGGAAATTACAACTGCCCAAGGATTGATTAGATTTCTAATCCACCTATCTGAATTCTTCTCAAAATCAAAAACAAAAACAAAACATTATTTCTTGTATACACTAAAGTGAGGAGGTTTTTCTGTGGTTCATGAAAATGCATTCTGGAAGGCCAGGTCATCTATTACATATTAAAAAGAAGATTAATTGAGTTGTTGGGAAGTGCAAGTCTGGGGGGCGGGGAGGGGGAGAGGCATCAAAGCAACCAGTAACAAAATATAATTAGGCTTAAAAATTCTATATGAACTATATAGAATTTAAGAAAAGCATTTTCTTGTCCACTAAAACTCTCAGGATGGTTCAGAAAGATGGCTTAATTTATAATTTGACATGTAATCACTCAATAGCATATAAACAGTATTTTCCTTAAAATGCTTTTTGTTAGCAATAGTGTAGCAAAGTAAAATAGGACAACTTTAATAGGACCTATTAACAGTCAAGCGAATTAGCACCATTCCTGTAAAGACATGGCCCTAGTAAACACACTGNGTTTTGCTTGACTGTGTTGCTATTTAAGTAAAATAAAAGTGTCAATTTGTCACGTGTCAGTCTTTATCATACTGGATGGGGAAAGTTCTAATTCAAGGTTCTTGTAAATGTTTGCCTCTATGGGCAAAGATATAGAAAATCCATTTTTGTAGGACCGGCCTCTCTGGGAACAGGGGGCAGGGTCTCCTTCATGAACCTATCAGGCTGCTCAATTACAGTTTAATGGACAACTCTGCAAGCTACCACTAAAGTATAATGTGACAAAAGATCCCCACCTGAAAATAGCTCACACTACTACATGATGAAATTGAGACTATCTGGCACTGTAGTAGATGCCTAATGCAATCTTCAAATCACCCTGAAATTCTTTCCTTCTAAATAACCATAACTCCATACGGCCTCCTGCTCTGTGTGCATTAGCTCTTCCCTCCCAACATGCCCTCTATCATGAACGTCGGGCATGGAGGCCAAGCTTGTTGATATGCTTACCAGAGGAGGAAATGACTTAAGTTCTTCAGTTGTTAACTCTCTCTATAGAGTGCCTAGCATGGGGACGTGATACAGCAGATGATCCCTAACCACTGAAGCAAGTGCAAAACTGTTTTATTGGTCAACTCAAGAAGAGAGTGTGTATGTGTGTACAAATCTGTCCTTCTAATCACTCCTACTGTTGACGCTGCTAATAATAATAACCACAGTCAGAGACAAGTACAGACACTAACATGGCAGACACTACAGCCTCCAATGTACAGATGGGGACATTTAGAGTCGTCATGNGTCCTGACCAATACCACAAGGCTAGTAAGCAGTGGGGCCAGTTGGACTTGACATTGACACATATGCCTGTCCTTATGCCCCATCCTTTCTGTGCTCTATCTGCCCCAAGCCCTTCATTACTAGCTGGAGCCATCAATCACTGTTAGAGAATCCTGACTTTGAAGGCATCTCTCTTCTTACTGCAGAAGAATCATAGAACACAGTGGAATCCAGCGGGGATACACGTGAATGCCACTTGGCCCTGGGTAACCTGGATATATAATCTCAGTGGGTGTCGGGCTCTTTCAAATTTTTTAGAAACTTGATGTTCATGATTTTTCACTACTGATGTGGTCCCTCAAGGCAGGAAGTGAGCTCCCTTGTCTCTGTGATCTTGGCATCTGGCACAATGGGTGCTGGTACATAGTATGCAGGAAATGACAACTGGCTCAGTTAACTGTCTAGCCAGGGAATGTGCTCACAGAATTTCAACCAGTATAGCTCTGCACATGATTCTCCACTCCTATGTCAGTGGACACATAGTCCCTACACATCCATCTGCCCTCTTACCCTAAGACTGTCTCCTCCCACATCAGATGGGCATCACTCAAAAGCTAAATGCTGTCCCCAGTGTACACGAGTCTCATCACATCTCTTCTACAAAACTTCTTTCATTTCTTAATTACCCTCCCAGTCCACTTAAGCATAGGTGAAGAATCAGAATTGGTCATGTATGTGAAGAAATGTTGTGTGCTTTACAAATCGCATGTACACCTATTGACTTTTACTTTTTCGCCTGATTTATTTAATGAAAATGGATAAATTTCCTCAAACAGGTATGGTTGTTGGATGGTCCATCATTCACCAAAGGGCCAGGTTTTTGAGAGTTGGGCAGCAGGGGAAAAGGCAGATACCACCTAGGTGGACACCTACAGCCTAACAGACACAGGAGAGAGGAACACAAACAGTACTGTAAGGCAGGGTTTGTGAACACTTGTTTTGTCTTATTTTTTGAGATATAGCCTGTGGTGATTATATTGTGTCCCTCAAAATATTGTGTACCCTAGTAAAACTTATCTCGGGTCAGAGAACAGAACAGCCACTAGACAGACACAGAGGCCAGAAAATGGTGGCACACACGCCTTTAATCCTAGCATTCCGGAGGCAGAGATCCATCCAGATCTGAGTTCAAGGCCACACTGGAAACAGAGCCAGGCNCCGTAGTACACACCTTTAATCCCAGGACTTGAGATCTCATGTCTTGCTTGGGAAAGACACACGCCCTTAATCCCAGGAAGTAATGGCAGGAAGCAGAAAGGTATATAAGGCGTGAGGACCAGAAACTAGAGGCTTTTTAAGCTTTGAGGCTTTTAGCAGCAGTTCAGCTGAGATCCATTCAGGTGAGGACTCAGAAGCCTGCAGGCTGCGAAAAAAAGATCAGCTGAGGAGTTATCGAGGTGAGGTTGGCTGTGGCTTGTTCTGTCTCTCTGATCTTTCAGCATTCACCCCAATATCTGGCTCTGAGGTTTTTATTAATAAGACCATTTAAGATTGGTCTTACAATAGCCCTGGCTAGCCCGGCAGTGGTGGCGCACGCCTTTAATCTCAGCACTCAGGAGGCAGAGGCAGGTGGATCTCTGTGAGTTTGAGGCCAGCCTAGGCTACCAAGTGAGTTCCAGGAAAGGTGCCGCCAAAGCTACACAGGGAAACCCTGTCTTGAAAAAAAAAAAAAAAATAGCTCTGGCTATCCTAGAACTCATTATGTAGACTAGGCTAGCCTTGGCCTTGAACACACAGAAACCCTCCTGCCTCTGCCTTCCAAGTACTGGGAGTAATGGCACGTGTTGCCACACCCGGCCTGTGGAGATTTTTAAAGAGGATGGTTACTCTGCAGAACACAGGATATGGAAGCGTCTCTGAACTAGCTATCGAAGAAATTGTTCTCCTTAGGCTGCTCCAGCATCTTAGATGCCTAGCCTTTGGGTTCTGCTTTCTTGACCACTAAAATCAAGTTGGCTTAGACAGAAGCAAAGCCAGAGACATGGCTATAGCACTGAGAAGACACGGGCCTTTGCTATATGCCAACTACTGTGGTAGGTTTGGAGGAAACAGAACACTTAGGTGAAAANCTCTGCTAAAGATGGCCTATGCGTGGTGAGTCTGTGTGTTCCCAACCACCCTACTTGAGCCCCACTTCTGTAGCTTAGCTTTACCAGAGCTGAGCCCTCTCCCCAAAGGACTGATCTTCCCCACTCTACATTAGATAAACCACTCCAAAACACCTCTGGAGGTGAGACTCAAACATCATCTCCTTGGAACTTCTAGGGACTCTAGGGGGAAAACATTGACCCTACCCTGGACCCTAGTGCTGTTTCCTTACCACAATGCCTTGGGATTACAGGCAGATGTAGGGGACACTTTTCAATAGCATAGGTGTTCTTCTGAATGATGGCAGCCAAAGAGCTGAGAATATCCACACAGAACTCGCTGTATTTCAAGCTCTGTTGGCTGCAGTAACCCATTTAATTATCCCAACCCCTTGAGGGGAGAATCTTATTAATCCCACTCTACAGATGAGGTGGCCGGAGGTAGGAGGAAGCTAACTACCCACCCAAGATAACTTGAAAACTATTTGAAAACCAATGAACAACCAAATTGTGTCATTTCACTGACAGTAATTACGTCGCTTGGATTCATGCGGCTCCTGGTAATATCACATCTGAAAATGTTAACATTTACCTCATGCTCATCCTTAAATCATATGCTCAGGAGCCTCCCCTCCCTCCTGCCTCTGCTCTGCTCTCCAACACCAGCCAGCTTCAGCACTGAGGACCTATTTGCAGCAATGCATCCAACTCTCCAGTTCTCGCTCCAATGCCCCTCCCTACAAAACCCCATAAAGAGCTCACTGATCCCATGAAAGATTTGTTTAGTAAAACNACTGGCAACAAGTCATTCTATTTATCCAGCACTCATATAAAAGGTGATGCAAAAACAACCAGCAACCAGAAAACTTTACAAAGTTAGATGGAGACAGTGATTTTTANGGGTTCTTAAAGGAACTGTGGAGCGTTTGCGTGTATAAATAAACATTCTCTTTCTCTCTCCAAGGANGTAGGACAGGTATATTTTTATTACGTGTTCACATAATACCTCATTATAAATATATTTAGATATTGTCTAAGTAACTAGTTCACAANNAGGTTGAATAAGCTCCACGGAAGAGTCCTACAGAACACACACTTCCAAAAGGCGTAAATAATTCCGTGTATCAGTTTTTAAAAGAAANGAACACTTTGATCTTTTCTCCAAAAACATTTCCCAGAAAAGGACTTGCATAAAAGTAATCTGATGACTGGGAGTTGAGTTCGGACGGAAAGCAAAGCTTGACAAACTTCAAACACAGAAAAACAAGTCAAGGTTTGAAGGCTGAAGAACATAGCTTCTAGCCGGGCAGTGGGTGTGCACACCTTTAATCCCAGCACTAAAGAGGCAAAGACAAGTGGATCTCTGCGAGTTTGAAGCCAGCTTGGTCTACAGAGTGAGTTCTAGGACAGGCAGAGAAACAACAGCAACACAGAGAAACCCTGTCTTGAAAAACCAAATAAATAAATAAAAATAAAAGAATGTAGACTCTAAAATTATTCACAAGTGTATGTGGAATACTAGTGATTAGCTAGATATATGTACATACACACGGGCACACATGCATGCACACACAAGGACACACAACCTGACACCACTTATTTACTTTATTTGCAGTATGAGAGATGGAACCAGGGTCTTGTGCATGCAAGGCAAACTCTACTAATGACATACCTCCAGCTTCTTATTTTATTTTGCATTTTGAGACAGGATGTCATTTGCCCAGGCTATCCCTGAGCTCTGCATCCCCAANCAGCTATTAAANTAGCAATCCTCCTGCCTCGGTCTCCCAAGTAGCTGAGATTACAGGTCTGTGCTACAGTGGGCCTACTAAGTGGAGCCCACTTTAAACCATGGAAGCTAAATGTTTACATTNGTTTTCCATCTGCGGATTATTTGCTCATTTACAGAATATGGATGCACATTAAGGAATAGGATTGACAGATAAACAGGCTCTTCTCCAGCTGGGCCCCCTTTCCANGGTAGTTCATTCCCTTAATGGCTACATCTACCATATTTGGAAATTTCCTATAGGTGCACTGGGTGACTGTCCTCGTTGCTATGGGATGAGGGTGATTTGGGAGCACAGTGGCAAAACACAGAGGCAAAGGANCTCTGGAAAATTCCTCCCTANGTAATAATAAACCTGATAGAGANCTNTTCNTCTTTCAACTAAAACAGGCTCTGACAGACAACAGGCNGAAGGTCAAGACTATTTCAGATGTGGACACTCCTTTATATTTTCTTGTCTTCTCTGAGTGAAATAAATGTACTTTACATGATGCTTAAAAGCTGTTAGTGATATTTGATTATTTATAATTTTTTTTATTTTTATTCTATGTGCATTGGTGTTTTTGCCTAAGTATATGGCTGTGTGAGGGTGTTGGATCCCCTGTAACTGAAGTTATTGACAGTTGTAAGTGGCAATGTGGGTGCTGGGAATTGAACCTGGGTCCTCTGGAAGCACAGCTAGTACTCTTAACCACTGAGCCCTCTCTCCAGCCACCGATTATTTATAATTTTTTAAGTTGACTATTCACTTGTTAATCAGAAGGTTCACAGTCCTTTTTCCTTACTTCTGGTATTTTTGGAGCTCCAATAATTTTTTTTTAGTTTTGTGATAAAACATGATCTGGTAGTAAGACATGTTTGTTTGCCTTTAATTTTACTAAGTATGATTGTTCACAAAATTAGTTATGGAAATAACATCTATTTAAGTCTTAGCAACTGCCTAAAACTCTGCTGAGGTGAGGTATACAGTACACGCTGTATTATGTACCACACATTAAACTCCCCAAACTACAAGTACTTCTTAAATTCTAGAAGAACTATAATCCAATAGTTCTAAATAAGGCAGTGTGACCCATGAAAGTTCCTTTTCCTTTCCAAATACCAAGCAGGCTCAGCACTGCTCAGTTTCTGAGATCAGAGGAAACCAGGCACATTCAGGGGGATATGGCTGCATGTGTTTGTGGCGGGCATTAAAAGGGATGCCACAACAGCCATCTTTTAATTATTTTGAAAATACTGTCAACACCAAGATATATTTAAAGTTTCATTAGAATATTCCTCATAACTTGCTCAAGATAACTGCACAGATTTGAACCTGTATGTTCATCTATGCCTAGCTCTCCTACACAGCTGGTCCTTCACCTTTGCCTTGTCCATTCACTAGTGAATCGTTGTATTCAGGATTACTAATCGTGTCTTTTTACACACTTGGGTATTTTGATTTTTTTTGTTTTGTTTTGTTTTGGTTTCTTTGTTTGTTTTTTCGAGACAGGGTTTCTCTGTGTAGCTTTGCGCCTTTCCTGGAACTCACTCGGTAGCCCAGGCTGGCCTCGAACTCACAGAGATCCGCCTGCCTCTGCC
>LZPO01117115.1:80062-92322 GCA_001675575.1 Neotoma lepida
AAGATCCTATCTATGTAATATTGGAGTACATAATTCAAACAAGTCACTCAGAATTTCCCAGACCTTCTGTTTGCTCAAGTTCAATGACAAGGTTTCTTAAATTATAAATCATCAATAAGGACTATGTGAAACAAAAATAGAACAAAATTAATGTTCCTGGTATTGAATGCAATAAAATATTTTCCTCCTGTTATACTTAAGATGGCACTCAATCATTTTCCACTGTAGGAAACATCTGCAACCTATAGGCACAGGAGACTCAACCCAAACCAAGCTGCTCCTCTATGTTGGACAAATGCTAGTAGATGTTTGAATGAATTAGCTTCTTTCAAAGATGCTATGACAAAGCAAACATTTCAGTATTCAAATTCCTGAGCTGAGATGTGTACAGTAATTCCACCTATGTCCCTATCATAAAACCCTGCCTGATGTCTCTGGTTCACAGAACAATGTCCTAAGGAGAAGATTTATGTTACTCCAAGCTTGTAAGACATGCTGTGACATCCACAGACTGAAAACTCAGAGAGGCACTGGAATCTTCTCCCCAAGGGACAGTGTTGGGTCTGGACAGGAATGAAAACAAAACAAACAAAACAAACAAAAAAAAACTAACCCTCTTCCCAAAACATACACATGCTAAGCATCATTAGTACCCAAGTTGGATCTATCATTTAGACCTTCAAAGATGCTGACGTGACCCCAGGATACGCCTGTCCTGTTTCAGTGCAGTGCCCCATAAAACANTGGGTTAACCCATTCCAGCACTTCACAGATTCAGATCAACAGAAAGACTCCTGACCAATCACTACTGAGAAGAAACTCTACTCTCTCTGACCCTGATTCATCCTGATACAGGATGTCTGTCTGTCTTCCTCTCCTAAAATAGACCTCTAGGCATCTTCAAAAGAGGTCCACTTTGCCAATAGACCCTAATGCAAAACGGTCAGTGGGTTAATATTCCTTTCGGAGGTTGTCTGGAACTCTGCTTTTGAGTCTGTGGGCTGGCAGGCAGGACCCTCCTGTCAGAGCTTCAAGAGCTCTACAGATGTCTGCTGTATTCAGTCAAACTGAAAAGGAGAAAAGATGGCCCTCTGACAAAGGACAGCTGTCAATCAGATGGTGTGCTCACACTTGGTAGTCCAATGAGCAGTGACAGAGGTGACAAGTGTTTGGCTAATCAGCATGCTATGATATCACAGCCCTTCCCAGTGCTCACACCAAAACATGAGGTGACAGCATGTGTGGGTTTCCAGTACCGTGCTCCTAGGCGGGCTCCCTCCCTGCCTTCTCTCCTGGCCTCTCAGTCTCTGCTCAGTGCATTAGCGCTGTGAGAAAGGCCAAGGCCAGTGGAATACTGCTAGAAACAAATCTCCGACCAAAAGAAAGAAAACAGAAGGGAAAAGCTGCCGCCGCAAAAGAAGCCGCACAGGGACCATAAGTGACACACTCATCTGTTCAGAGCTGCTTCACATTGACACTGAAGGATGATTTATTAGCTACAGACAGCTAGAGATGTTACTAGAAAATCAGATCCAAAGTCACATGCTGCCTCACTGCCCCCCACACCCTCCATCTTGCCATTTCCTATTCTTGCCACCAGGGGGCACTTTGGGGCTACTTCCTGGTTGAGCGGGCTGAAGATCGGGAGTTTCCAGAAGTTTAAAACATTGCCAAAGGGTGCTTTGGGATGGAGTGAATCAGAAAGCTGAACTGAAGGAAGAAGCCCAGCAAGCTGCAGAGAATAGAAGAGAAATCTCAAGATTGCATATTTGTTTTCTTTAGTAGTGAGTGATCTCTTATACTCCAAGATCACCCTAAATTCGACTTGGTATGGGGGTACACACCTGCACTCCAGCTCTGATGGGGTGGAGGCAGGAGGATCACAAGTTCAAGGTCATCCTCCCTACACAGCCAGCTCAAGGCCAGCCTGCATACTTTTACGATGACGACAAAATATCCTGTCTGCTCTCCCCACTGGATTCCAAATAAGCAAAAGAAAGGAAGCAGAGGAAACAGGAAGAAAAACAGAGGAAGGGTAACTGTAGACAAAGGTAAATACGTGGCTGTCTACTTACAGTTTGGGAGCCTAAACAAAAGGATGTCTACAGGGCCAAAGCCATGAATGGCAAAGACAGTCTGACCAACATCGCCTGTTGCNGGGGCTTTAGAAAGTACACGTGGCCATTGCCACCCAGCACACCACTGCAAGACAAAGCCTGCCTTTCTCTGAGGAAAAATCTGAGACGCTATTCAGTCTCACAAGTGCAGTGACAGGAGCGAGCCTGAGACTGGCTGCCAGCTCCCACACCAGCACCTACAACCATCAGCCAAACCAGCCCTTCCTCTGCCTCCTACCAGCTGCCAGGTACCTGGAGAGGCATGCTGGGTCCCCATGCAGGGAATTCCCATGGTAATATGGTAAGGCTGAATGACCCTGTTACCAGGATACAGGCCCATCAGCTGAGCTACTAAGGGCTTACACACTCCTGTTTGCTCCTAAGCCCTGCTCCTCTACTCAGAGCCATTGATGGACCGTGAAAGATACAAACATCACAGTCTTTGTCACCCAGAGCATCTTAAACTCCTTGCTACCAATCCAGCTAATGCTAAATAAAACAGCCACCTTTTGATCAAAACCTCACTACCTCCTACAGACTCTTCCCTAAGCTCAAATAGCCAAGAAATACAACCATTACAACATTTTGGTCAAATGTTATTTTATTTTGACATAGTAATACATGCATGCAATCCCCAAACTCAGGAAGAACAACTGCAAAGTCAGGAACATCATGAGTTCAAGGCTAGCCTGCACTACATACTGAGANTTATTAAAAAATATTAGTAAGTAGGGGCTGGAGAGAGGGCTCAGTGGTTAAGAGCACTGATTGCTCTCCCAGAGGATCCAGGTCCAATTCCCAGCACACACACGGCAGCTCAACACTGTCTGTAACTCCAAGATCTGACACCCTCACAGAAACATATATGCCGGCAAAACACCAGTGCACATAAAATAAAAATAAATAATTTTTTAAAAAATTAGTAAGTGCGCGCACACACACACACACACACACACACACACACACACACAAATTCCTATTCTCATCAGAGCTATTTCTAATACTGAGCACTACATAGTCTAGTTATGAAAGCAATACTTAACAGAAATTTAAACAACAAAGAAAATGTTAAGAAATAAGGTTTCTGTACCTATGGAAAAGTTGAGGGGCTTGCTTCAGGCAGCTCTAGTTTGTCCTGAATAGCCTAAGGAAGGGCAGGTGCCTTGGGGTGGGAGGCGCTTCCAAGCACTTGAGTGACTTGATCTTGTGTTCATCTACTTGAAAGCCGGGAGGGCTGAACCCCACACCACTCAGATGCACCGTTTCTTGAGAATTTCTCAGGAGATGGTCATACAAGGGGTGCTCCATTTGTGCAGCCAGAGTGGACACATCACAGAAGCTAAGGAGGCACTTGCTTGCCAACTAGTATATGCCTTCTCAGAATCCTGATATACAAATGACACTTCAATACTGTAGCAGAAAGGGCAAGGAAGCAATCACTTCCAGAAGGGAGGAAGTTATCGTCAAGAAAAGCCCTGGGTTAGAGAAGTCACAGGGCAAGAGGAAGGTCTGGCTGGCCCTTACAAGTCTAAGTCAAGTTTAGGGTTTCACTGAATCCTGATGTTATTTTTATCTCCTCCCTCACGCTGTGTGTACGACACAGGAAAGTGCTGCCTCCAGCTTGTGAGGGACAGTCTATGAATTACATGGATTAACAACAGTTCACTAAGCCTGTCTGGCCTGGCTTACATTTTGGTTCTGAGCTGAACAATGGAGGCCTTATCAGCCCCCTAGGGTGCTGAAGACAGCTAGGGCTCTAGCCAGTTCCTCTGGGGCCNGCTGACAACCTATCTTGCACATTTGCTTCTTAGTTATTATAAAGCTTTTACATATTTAGGGAGTCTTTCTGGAATGGCTAGAGGCTCAGACACAGTAGTGATAGCTGCACACATGTGCTTTTTATCCAAGTTCACAGTTCCTGGTCACTGGGGGTAAACAGTGTTATCAGTGATTATTATGGATTTAGTCAAGTATATTTTATTCCTGTCATTTATGAGCACTTGTGTTGGCTGGTATTTACAATGTCGGGATTCTGTCACTTTGGCAACCTTCTGAGACAACATTTTTCCAGTGTTACAGTGACATTTCAAAAACTCAGTATTTACAAGCAAACGACACCCTCTGGCTCTGTGACAGAGCAATTCAGTGGTAGCTGAACAAAGGAACACTCATCTAGAAATTTCTTCAGGCTGCATTTCCAGCTGCCACTGGGTATGACTTCTTAGCCTAGACGGCCCTCTGCTCTTAGAAGAAAGAAAGCCACCCATCTAGGAAACACTTACACATGATGCTATTGGAATTTTGTCTTATGTGGTCAGTATGGGTGAGATCTCTTGCATATTGCTAAGCAAATCTAACATCTCTGGCCTTTCTATTCTACTTGCTACAAAGTGGGTTTGGTCACTAGCTATTTAGGTCTTTTCTGACTAACATTCTATCTTCAAGAACTTCAAATTAAAAAAAAATAAAATAGAATAAAAATAAACAAGGCTAAATTTGTCATCATCATTAGCTTCCTCATGTCCTATTTCAAGATCATAATCATAGAGAAGAAACAAGAACAGGCAACTCATGGTCTATTTAACTCACCTATTTCTTCTTTGTTCTCTCCATCTCCTATTAAGCAAGATGGAACAAGGAAAGCCATAAAGCACAAAGCATGGGAGACAAGATGTAGCTATTACTGGGCTTCTCCCTTCAGCCTCAAGACCTTTCNTACTTTCAAGAGGACTGTGGTCCTCTTCAGTGCTTCCAGGGAGTCATTAGGGACTTAGTACCAATGAGAGGTGGCAGCATGGGAAACACGTGCCGTGTTATTTCAACGTATGCCTGTGAGAAACACTAGGGAGCTGCCAACTCTCGTTGTTCTAGAGACCTGCAATGGCTATACAGCTGGCTGAGCCTCAGACACTCCGTAGGGATGCTCTGTCTCATTATTGGCAGACAGAGGTTCCAGAAAGCCTGNATGATGCATGTGTCCAAGGATCCTGCCAGTAAANGGAGAGCTGGAACCTCTATAAGAAGACAACTTTGGCCCCAGCAGCAGTGGTGGTGAACGCCTTTAATCCCAGTACTCGGAAGGCAGAGGCAGGTGGATCCCAAGGCCAGCCTGGTCTACACAGTAAGTTCTAGGACAGACAGAGATACACGGTGAAACCTTGCCTCAAAAAACTAAAACTAAAGACAAAAAAAAGGAGGAGGAGGAGGACGACAAGGAGGAGGAAGACATCTTCGAAAAGTTCTCCCAACTTTATCCAAGGCTAACAAAGTAATAGATAGCTAATCTAGCACACTGATTAGTTCCATCTCTGATTATCATTAACAGTGAAAGGCTCTCTGAGTCTTGGTTCTTATATTAATAATGAGATTAAAGACAGTTCTTACCTTAAAGGGCTAATGATATAATTAACAAAGATATTTCAATACTGCACACACACATGCATGCAGTCAGTACCACTGGTGGCTCAGGCGTTCATTTGCTCATCCGTCCACTCTATCAAGTACTGAGATAGAGTGGGTAAGAGTTGGCTCTGCTGGCCTCTGCCTGCAGAGTGGAATAGCTATTAGGAAACCATGCACAGAAGCATGGCACCTCATTCTAGCATCGCTTGAACATCAAACACTCTGAGAAAACAACGGCTGAGTGGAAATTTGAACATAGGATTTGAGTTTATCTGATTAAAGGGAGATAAGATGAGAACAGCGAGAGGTGAGATAAAAATTATCTCAGAGGATAAAGGGCCTTGTTAAAGAGAGGGACTGCCAGTAAGAGCACGAAGCAGCTTGATGTAGTAGAACTTGACAGTGAGTGGTGCATATGGACAAGGTCAGAAGGTAAGAAAGGATCTAGGTGACCAAAATGCTGTCCCATCCTACTACAGGCAGGACTCGGAGGTCACAGATGAAAGCTGAGCAAAGCCAGTGGTTCCAGTGGCACCTGGAAAGCTCATGCTAATGTGATGCTGAGGGGAGGTCAGCTACAAGGATACAGCAGTAGAGATCGGGGCTTCGGAGGAGTCTCTGGTATCTTGCAAGCAGAAATGACCTGATCCAGAAACTAAGGCCTTTTGCAGATGAGGGAGATCAACTGGTCAAAGATGGGAGTGGGCTTGGAGGTTGCCAGTGACTAAGCTAATGGATACAAATGGATTAATTCCAAGAAGAAACAACAATGGAATTCAAATTTATACCCTCAGTGAATTATCTACTTTTCTGGTAATATGGCTGAAGGTTCCCAATTTTACCTTCACTTTATAAAAAGAGGTCCAAACCAAGTACAAACATGAATTTAGAAAGCCTTAAGCATCAGAGCACCTTAGTAAGTGACTGGACGGTTGGCTCAAGCCTTGTGCACACAAACAAGCAAACCTTAAATATTCAAAATGGAAGTATCCAAAAATGGAAGTTTACTGAAGCATGTTGTTGTTGAATGTTCCAGAAAGCTCTGATAGACAGCTGGGAGTATATATACGGCTTACGATGTCTGGATTTTATTATCAAAGTACACCTGTGATCGTCTATAGCAAAAGTAAAACCATGTGCATCAAGTAACAAAGCAAAATATCTGACTAGAACTCCAGAGGAGCCTCCAACCTTGACATCTCTGTACTTCTGGGAAACGATGAAACTTTAGAGAGTAGCTAGGACACCATGAGATGCAAATCTGCTTTGTGATGAAGTTAGAGTCTAGCGTTCAAGAATGAGAATGTGTGCGCTATCTGTTGACGTAGAACACAAGTTCTCTAGAAATAAATAATAGAACGATCCTTCCTCAACATAACAAGCCCCCTTCCCAACAGCTCTACTGATTCCATTGTCAAAATACTTCCAAGTCTCTTGTCTTTCAAACAATCCAGACAAGATTCACTTGATAACTGCTGGCGAGGCAAGAAGGCACTGGTCTACATCAGCGACTTCTGGGCTGAGACAGTTAAATACCAGAGATGACAAAAGACTCCTTGAGGGATGATCTCACAAGGGTGGCAGCTGTTGACATTCTACTTTGCCACATGTGACTGCCCAGAGCAAATCTTCTGCCACCAGTGATGTCATGTCATACCACCTACTCTGCCTGCACATGACAGTTTCAAGCTCCAGAGTTTACCTGAGCGGACGTCACAGCTCAAAGGAAATGGTATTAGACATTTTTATAGGAGGAGATCACAGCCATGAGTATATAGAATACTCAGTGCATGGTACGTCAAAAGAAATGCTGTGGCCTGAGTTAAAACATAATGCCTGTCAGTTGTGTTTGAATAGCTTGTTTAAATTTCATAATGCATTTTCACTGAAAACAAAACCAAACCAAAAAAAGGAAACTTCTTCATGACATTGAAGTCTAAGGTCTTGAATTCAAACTGTAGGAGATTGGGGTGCCAACTAGAACAATGGCTCTATCTTTTATTACCATAAAATTCCGTATCCTCTAAGAAATGAAGATTGCACACAAATCGGATGGGATCAGGTAATCCCAACTGGAACCAAATGAAAGATCTTTTTAGTCAATCTTCCTATTGGAAAAGAAAATTATTTAAATGTGCAACTATGCACAGTCATGGTTGGTAATCAATATTTGATTTTCTACCTTCTGTCATATTGCTCTTGGAAAGCATCTACTTGCCTATTGTCTTCAGGAATCTATTACCTCAGTCTACACTCTTTTTAGAGAAAGAATACACCTCTCAATTCAGTAGTCCATTTACTTACAGGCCTTTGGAGTAGCACAAAAAAGTTCTTGCTCCCAAACTGTAGTGCAGAATGCCCCTACTCTTCTCTTATGGTATGCATTCTTTCTGTGTGGCTGGCATCTTGTCTTTGGATTTCGTTTTCTGAGATAGTTTGAGGCAAATTTATAAGCTTTTCTTCTTGACTAACTCACCGTAATACTGGAAAGATCCTAGACAGGCACGCCATCTACATTAAGTGCTGAGCTGACAAAAGTAAGTGTGGAGGGTCTTTTTAATCACTATTGTTTTAATTTTTGATTTACTAGTTTATGCACTGTATTACAATAACTCATCCAAATTTATTCTAAAGTATTCTAGACTTCTCTGAGACAGTTAAAAAAATCAATCAAACAAAAACCTTATAAAACTAGACAGCAAAGGAAGCAAGGCATACTTCTACCCTCTAATGCCAACAGTACCAATTGCCAATCACACTGCTGCATGTAATCTGTTTTTCTTTCTCTTTGAAACTGTTGTGCCTGTATACAATGTATCTCTATCATATGCAGCCCTCAGCGCTCTCCTCTCTCACTTCTCTAGGCCCCTGAATCACAACCCCCCCCAACGCTGTGTCCTTTTTATATATTTATTTTTTTTACCCACTGAGTCCAATTAGTATTGTCCCTATGGGCACTGGCGTGGTGGTCATTCAGTGGGGCATGAAGAACCTACCAGCAGCCATACGGCCAAAGAAAAATGTCACTAAATGCTTCTTCTTCATATAAAAATTAAATTGTAGACATTCATTATCGGCTCAGTCTTCATTACACAAAGAAAAAGTGTTAATGCATTTGACCATCAGACAACATCCTGCGTCTTCTATAAAGACCTCAGATCACAAAAATGTAATCAGATAGCAATCTCCTGCATATGCTTAGTAGGACCAACTAACTCATCTGATCATCAGATTATATCCTGCTATTTTGTGAAGACCTCACAGATCTTAAAGCAGTTTGTAGACCAGTGGTTCTCAACCAGTGGCTTTCGACCCCCTTAGTGACCAAATGAACCTTTCACAGGGGTCACCTAAGACCATCAGAAAACACAAACATTTATGTTAAAATTTGTAACAGTAGCAAAATTACAGTTATGAAGTAGCAACGAAAACGTTATGGTTGGAGGTCACCAAAACATGAGGAACTGTATTAAAGATCTCAGCAGGGCTGGAGAGTTGGCTCAGTGGTTAAGAGCACTGACTGTTCTTCCAGGGGACCAACACCCTCACACAGACATAAACGTAGACAAAACACATAAAATGCACATAATGCACATAGGTGCACAAATGCATATAAAGGGGGGAGGATCACAGCATTAGGAAGGTTAAGAACCACTGCTGTAGACAGTCTCAACCAATCCCTAAGATGAGTGACAAGTGGGATCCTGGTTGATAACCTTTATATTTACTCAAATGCCCACTTAAAGAGGGACATGGCAACCTTCCCCTGTGCCGTTGTTTATCTTGTGTTGATGGCACGAAAATCTCAATATTTTCTTCATATTCCTTACCTGTAATTCTTGTTTGATACGTTGAGGTGAGGGGGAAAGTTTAAACAAAGATGAGATCAAGNATCTTATCATCAAAGCCTGAGAAATACCTGCTCCTCAGCTAAATAAAAATAACATACTTGGTGATTTGTAATATAAGTCTAAAATGAACTCCCTGGGTCTCTCTGGAGGTCTGCAATATGATCTTTACAAAAGGTAGCTTGCCAATTTAATTGAGGTAGGANTTATTTAATTTTTTACAGGTATAGTTTTCAATAAAACTACATATGCCTATAATACTGCTATGGCAGATGTGTCTCGATTATTAGAGGTAGGCTCAAGGGAATACACACAATGGATCTTGCAATCTGTAAGCAGCTGTTGGGGGTGTGTGATAGCGATGGGCATCATACCACACACACCGTGCTCTTAAGTGAAGCAATGTTTGGTTTTTTTACTGCAGGTGTATTACAGAGATGAAATTTAATAACTTACTGTATATAATACCAATAAAACTGAAAAGATTCAGTGGCCTGCTGTTCATTATGGTGGTACAAATAAGCCTGGATTATTTTGCATGCATGCACAGTCAAACTCCAATGTACAGAGACCCCTGCATATAGCCCTCTGGGGATGGTCATTGCTGGAAAACATCCATGCCGTTACTTTTTAGTTATGCCGTAACATTGACTCTCTGTGGTCCCAAAAGCACATAAGCATGGCTTTATGGTGGGCTGAAAATAAGAGGACAGATTTTACTCAAGTCACAAAAATCCTTTCACTAAAAGAGGTCTTCTGAACAGAGGGGGCAGTAGAAACGAGGGCCATTGCAGAGGGTGTGTGGGGAGGGTGGTCACTAGATACCATGACTGAAAACAGATCCCATTCAAGGAGATCTGGTGAAATGCCAGCCTAAAGTCTCAATCTTACTAAAATGTGACTTCTCCCTTTATTAAATACAAGGACAAGTCTGACACGAATCGGTGCCATGCTCTGAAAAAAGCAGTATTTGCATAACAGCAATGTGGGAGCTAAGACAGCCAAACAGCCCTTTCTACTGGGGCTATGTGCTACTACGACCTATTTCCAACAGACAATCCTCAGGCCACTGTAAGCAGGTGGCCATATTTCAGGGCATCCTCTTTGGTGTGTCGATGAGTGAGCCCACAGAACCAAACTCACATACACATGAAAAATGAACAAAAACTGCCCAAAAGAAGGAGCATGTCAATTCTGGGTAGGTTAGTGAAATAAGACTCAATAGCAAATTCAATAACTTTCCAAGGGATTTCTTTTGGGTGAGGGGTTTAATTCATATCTTCTGGTATTATGGACACTTTAATCTTGAGTTTCACTTCAAGGAGTTCAAGTAAACATTCCCTTGTTTGTAGAATGATGTTGTACCTGAGTTTAGACACAAGAGATTCAGGCCACATCACTTTTGAAGGTTATCCTGATTCTGAACTGTGAGTACTTATGAAAAAAACTCTAGGGCTATCCTCATTTCTACAAGACACAAAGACATATATCTGTGTAGAACTTTCTTGGGCACACTGCAAAATTATGTCATATTTTAATACTGACTGACTTTCCTTTCCCTATACACAACAGAAATACAAAATGGACAATTATAGTCCTAATTTCTAGTAACTATCAAAAACTCCTAATGCTTTACATAAGAAAAAGGAAGTGAATTCCAAATCTCCAGGCATTTACAGTCTGGACACTAAATGTCTAACTTTGGTGGTCTTACATCACCTCAAAACACATGTGATGGCTTTGTGTATCCTCATCCTGAACTGTGTAAGACTGCCCTATATTCTTAACCTGTGTCCTGTTATTGAATATACTGCACAAGTAGGTTAAATGTCATCATCAGGAAATGACTGGGTCACGTTCTAGAGCCCACTGCAGCTATTGTTTAGAAATTTTACCTTACACTGCTGTGGTGTTTGGGGGACAATAACCTGATTTGCTTATGAATCCAAATGCGTCATGGCAAACCTTATTGTGCCAGCACCACAGGAAAACCAAGGCCAGCAGAGAATCTGTACATTTTAAAGGAAGTGTTTATGCTGTTGCTAAAATGTGAATTGGCATATTCCACCCCAGCCTTTTCACAGGAAATCCTCATTGATTTTGAGGAAATTGCACATGCTAAGATGAGGATGTTACTAAATAGATTATTCATACAATATGTTTTTTTCAATGCAGGGCAGTTGGGAATGGCAGGACATGCCCTAGTCCTCACTGCCAATCTGAACAGATCTGAGCAAAGATGTTCTCTCATGAACACTGTGCTAGCCCAGACTTCTTTGGGACCATGAAACTCACGGAGCATATTTTCCCTAGATAGGACCCAGTGCAGATATCAGAATTTAGACCCCCAGTCATGGCCTGGGGTAGCAGGGAAAAGGGGTTCTGTCTTTGAAACCAGACGTGCCAGAGTTAGAAACCTGTTTCTGACACCTAACTCAGAGTATCTTGGAATCTGCCTGTTCCATTTACTTGGGTTCTATTTCTTAGCCATTAAATGGGAGTAATTAACAGTCACTGTAGAGGTTCATATTGGCAACTAATATTAGTCCCCAGCCTTCCTTGAGTCCGACCCAAACTGTTTCAGAAATGTACACATTTGGACTTAATTCTTCAACCACATCTGGATCGATCAGGGAGGGGATTATTTCCAGTACCTTGTTGATTCTTCACAGAGCAGAGTCTAGAGTATGGCAGCAACCCACAAGAGTGAGTGGGTCAGCTACTGGCAGCCAGCTCTGACAAGTTTAGCAGCAATAACCCAATACAGGAGAGCACGAGGAAACTTTGGAGAAATGGCACGACTTATTGCAAGGTTGATCTAACAGCTAAGGGAACAGGAGATTTATTTTAAAAGCCCCCAAATTTCAGCTAAATAATACTAGAGTTCCTCTTG
>LZPO01117115.1:121672-134892 GCA_001675575.1 Neotoma lepida
GAGACTATATTAAAAGCTTCCATAACCATGTAGAAAGGTTCACCTTGTGTTTTGAATGTGTACTTTCCCCCCTCAAGAAACTACACATTTGCATTAATAAATTTCTATTCTCAAGCTCAATAGAAATTGTGGTACAAAAAGCAGATGTGTACATTGGATTCTTTCAAATTAAATTTCCAAAACCAGAGCCTATTGTAGCTCAAGATCAAAGGGACTAAAGCACGATCTCCTCCCCCTTCCCATATAATTACAGAGTTCATTTCTTCTGTGGCAATGAGCACAACAGGTAAATCTTCAACCTGAAGGATAATGATCAGGTGCTGCGGCTTAGCTTCCCTGGGTTGCTACAGAGCTCTGCCCAGGGCCCCTGCTGCTTAAACTACTACCCCACAGGAGGCTGGGAAATGCCTCCTGCTCATCTCCGCTTTATTCTTGGTGGCTTGTTTCCTTTCTCACATCAAGACTATGCAGAACAGTTTGGAAATGGACACAAGCCCTAAAGGAGGGACTCGGCTGCCCTAAAACACACCAAGAGAAAAGATTGTACTGGTATGCGGCCTTGAAGGGGAAGGCTACCGAAAAACGTCTTTTGGAGGTAGATGGGGTATAAATAATGAATAAATGAGGAGTGACACTGTTATGAAATGTCATATCCTGGCAGTTCTGCAAAAGGACAAGACCCTGGGGAGGGAGAAGAAAGGGCTGCAACCGCAGACTCGTCCAAAACCGAGGTTCGGAAGAAAATCTGCTCCACTTGGCATGATTAGCACTATCTATTTCTTTGGGAAATATAGGTAAAGAGAGAAGAGGATTTAAGTCAAACCCACAAAAACAGTGAACTCGATAGAGAACGCCCTCTAGGCTTAAACACCCTTGAAGCCAACTCCATTCTATGTGCGCATTTCCATCTCCCTTTTAAAATTCCTGGTACCTCATTTCATCCTTTGCTGCCCATAGGCATCTGTTCCCCTCTAATTATTTGCCATTTAGAAAAACTCTGCTTAAATTCCTTGTGCATCTGGCCCTTGCTTAGTGTATATTTGTGACGCTTAAATATGGTGCTTGGTATTAGAACAGCCTCACATGCAAGCACAAAATCTTTCCCTTCCCAGAAAAGTGTTTCAATATTCTACCCCCCCCAAAAAAATATAAACAAAATAAATTCAACTTTACAAGTATTTATTGAAATAAATATGTGCTCTAACTTACGGTCTCTCCCTCTCTTTCATACACACATAATTATGCACTTCCAAGAGCTAGCTATTTGTAAACACAGGTTTGATCAATAAGTGTGATCCAACCAATAGGCTCATAATAGAAATGTTAGTCACAACGTTCTTCCCCAAATTAAGCATGGGTCCAACTATCACCTCAAATGTGTGCATAAAATCAAGTCTTTTACTTTAATTAGTTAGGGTCTTCTAGCTCCTGAACTTTTTTTTTTTCCAATCAATGAAACAGGATGCTATTATTTGACATGGAAATCCACTTTTAAGGATTGGCTCTCTTGAACACAGGAGTGGAGAAGTATTGGAAAAATCAGATTGCTACATCAAAAACCCTAAACCAAACAAGCTTATCTCTTCCACACATAGTTCCCTCATTCTCTCTCTCTCTTCATTCTTTTACCACTCTCCTTTTCTCACTGTATATTTTGTCCCTTACAGACATCGGACTGTGTGGTAAGTAATTATGGCTGGGAGTAATTATGAAGAACACTTAGTTTCTATTATTTGTTTGACCAATAACTAGGTATTGAGTATTTGGTCTTCTAAGTGAGAGGAATAGTTACTATTAATAATATCAGTAGTGATAATGATGATTTACCTTATGCCAAATACTTTGTAGTGGGGTGGAGTGACTGACAATGGATTTCAGAGGCAAATGGCCTGTGCTTGAACTGGAGATCCACTACTAATGAACTGATGACTTGGGCATGTTATTCACTATCTTGATACCTTGATGATTTCATCAATAAAACAGAGCAGATGATAATACTGATGTTGTGAAGTTGTTATGTCACATGAAGACAGTGAAGGTCTCTGAAAACTTTATTCTTTATCGCCTGTGGCCACTGTATGTAGAGACTATCTTTCCCTCACGGCCATATTCACAGAGACTAAAACCCAGGCTGGCCATGGGATGGACTCAACCAATAAATGACTCTTTGGGGAATGAGTGAACAAATGAATGAGTGAACAAAAGATTTAGGAGGGAAAAAATACTTGCAAGACGAGCTACTAAATAGTTGATAAGTATGATTTCTGTGATATGTTGTTATATTGCCTCTTTCTGCAGGGACCTGATAATTTATGGGAAAGGACAAGTAACTACAATTATAAACAATGTAGAAAAATCACACAGAAAATGGAAATTCTGCCAGGTCAGAGAAAAGGTAACTCAGTTCTAGGGATGAGGAGTATAGTCTTCTACTTTATGACTCTACCATGAACTCCCTCTGAACAGGGGCTAATTAAATAACTAAAGCCAATAAGAAATGATAAATTCTTATTTTTCCTTACAAGCAAAAAAGATGTTCCTATCTCTTCATAGGGACACTCTATTCTACTCTCAGCCAAGTGCTTTTAAGTGCTGGTAATCCTTGGACATCAGAAGTCCACCTGCTCCTCCTGAGTTCATAGTCTTACACCTTCAATGCACAACTTCTACTTAGACATCTCTGAATTTCACACCCTAAATGAAACTGCCTGGTTTAAACCTTTGCCTGGGTGGTTTAAAAGTCTCTCAAACTTAACAGCAAATTCACAGTCATCTCCTTTACAGCTGTACATTTACTTATGTTCCCCATAGTTCCTTAGACACTGAAGAACAGTGATGTATATCAAATTCTGGCACTGNATGTGAAGACCTCATTTAAATTTCAGTACGGCACTGAGATACATAACATTATTAAAAGTTTAAATTTTTTAAATTGGTTTTTTGTTGTGCTGAGAATTGGACTCGGGGCACTGGGNACGCAAGGCAAGCATCTGCCACCAAGCTACAACCTCAGCCCTGTTCTTTACTTTTTAAGAATANAGAGGCTCACATAACAACGGCCTCCATTTTATCACATACCATAATTTCAAACTACGTGGCTCAAATTGAGAGGATGTATAGTGTTTGTTGTCAAGAAATGCATTTTATTCCCTTACTTTGAGCCTTATAATCTAGAGAGATATGTTACACCTCTGTTCCATAANGGTAAGACACCTGGTGAGTAAGTGACATATCTATTCAAGGGAAGAAATATAGCAATATTTTAGTAAATGGTATGGAAGAGGAAACATTACAGAAAATTAACATAAATGGAAAGAGGTTAAATCTAAACAAAAATGATAAAACCGAGACATTCGATACCAACAAAAAGCTACAATGTTGCAAAGTGTTATAATGAGTTTTCATTTTTACAGTATGAGTCATAAACCAAGAACCTGACCAGGCCCACAGAAGTGACATNTGTAGCAGGGTTAGTCAAGGTCAAATACGAACGTCACATAGCATCTGAATCTTTCCAGTTTTTCCAGGAGACTCTCAGCCACCCCATCATCCAATTTCAAAACCAGCATCACAAACATCAGCATCTTCTCCCCCATCTTCCCTTTGAGGAAGTGGGTCCCCTGTAGAAGCCACAAATCTGACCACATTTAGCACAATATGAAGGGCTAAACTACATGACTAGCTCTCAGTACGTTTGTGTGTTCTTTCTTCCTTAGAGGCGATACACAAACACTCGGGTTACCCTCACGCCGAAAGAGTCTTCCACATTTTCAATGATCATTCTAGAAAATTCCAGTCATTTGGCAGACTCCATAAGCATGTCCTNCCCAATCCAGGTGACCTTCCTCCTGCCTCCAAAACTGAAGGTTCCGCTGTTTGGATCCTGACATGATCTATCACAGACTGTTAAAGCTTGGCATGCTCAGCTGTTCACAGGAAGGGAATGTCTGCTTGTCTCCTTGGAGTGAAGGTCCTTAGGTTGGGATTCCTCTGTCCACGGTTGGCTGACCCCAGGCACAGAGAACTATACATGTTGAATATGAATACTAAGTGGTGTATTTC
Source organism: Neotoma lepida (assembly GCA_001675575.1). Classification (NCBI taxonomy): domain Eukaryota; kingdom Metazoa; phylum Chordata; class Mammalia; order Rodentia; family Cricetidae; genus Neotoma; species Neotoma lepida. The sequence goes on from LZPO01117115.1 coordinate 125,735, forward strand.
TTAGATAATATCAATATTAGAACAGTAGTCTCCACACATCTACAAGTTTAGATATTTGATGGCTCCAGAGACCAAAGTGAAATCTTTTTCTGGCATAGAGAATAATGAATGAGATGATCTCACCATTGTCATTTATAGATCGGTCCGATTGCGTATGTACATGCTCANGCAGGGATATCTCTCAGTAACTGCCATGCCACAGTGACCCTAATTTGGTATAAAGGGGACTATGAGTGTAGGGCNAAACAGAAGGAATGAGAAGAGAGGCAGTTCTCCTTTTGGCTCTCACAAGATACTGACCACAAGCAAAGACTATAATTCACTAGAAAACTGGGTGAAGCAGGGTCTAGAGCACAAACAATTACACATCAGGAAAGATGACCTCCTGGAGATGAACAGGTCATCCAAGAACACATAGCTGCTGAGCAAGGAAGTTGGGGAGTCATTGGACTTTACAACTCAACTCCAAAATCCCCTCCACCCCACGCCTACACTTTCAAAGGTAAAGGAACAATACCGTTAATGAACCAGTAGCTGGAGAAACTAAGTAAGAAGCATTGGTTGTTTTGTAGCACGAAGGACGGAGGTGTTTTACAAGACAGAAAAAAGAGAGCTGGAGGAAAGTCTTAGACTAAGCTCTCTATCCTTTTAGCCTAAATAGTGTGGGGGCAGGGCAGCTGCTAGAGTNGGATTCTTTCTGGTAGTCTGATGTGGGTCACAATTTTCACACCATCTGAATAAANCTGAATTTAACCATAGTTTAATAATCATTGCCAGAAAGCAAAGGAGATATTTGCCTGTGTTGGTATGTGGTGTATGTGGAGATGTACGAAGGGTGTNGAGACCACAAGAAGATGTCAGGTGTCCGGCTCCATCACACACTGCCTCATTCTCTTCTGCCAGGATTTCCCAATGAAACTGGAGCTTGGCTGGAACCAGCACACCTCAGGATCCTCCTGTNCTCCACCAAAATGGGCTCAGGGGCATGTGTGGACACAGCTAATATTTTACTCAGGTCCTCATGTTTGTACAAGTGACCTTACCTGCTGAGCAATCTCCCCAGCCCCATTTACCTATTTTTAAGCAAAGGAAAGAGGACAGAATTGAAAAGGAGAAAGACAACAAGGAGCCATGGGAAATGATCCCATGACAGGCAAGTTAAAAGTAGGCTGGAAAATGTGAATGGATGAAGAGAATGGAAAGAAGAAGTGCTTCTGTGTTTAAATGTATCTATTGTCAGATCAACTACATCAAATCACAACACACATTTGGGAAGGCTAGCAGCTCAAATTCTAGAAGCCCTGCCTTAGTCTATTGACTCTGTAAGGATTGCTTGATCTATTCAGGGCCTTCTATTCTGACAGAGTACCAAAGAGGGAGAGCAGAGGACACTAGAAAGCCATAGCAACAGGACCTACGCCCCCTCCACAGGTAGCCTAAAGTAGCTCAGTGTCATTCCAGGCCCCACATTTCCATGGTTTCAATCAATTTTCCGGTGATGCAAACAAGAATTCAAAAGATATGGATGGATGGTAGGACAATAAAACTTGGAAAGGGTGTGGAGAGGCTGCATGCAAAGATGCAGCAACTGGAGAACCAGTAGGCAGTGAAGAGTTGCAGAGAGTCTCTGAAAGTCAATACTGGGAAAAGTCCACAGAAAAACCCACCCGGAAATCTTCAACCTTTGCAGGGGACCAACATCCTCTGAAGTGATGAAGATATTTGCATATTTACTCATCCCCTTCATCTGTCAGATGCATGGGAGAGACAAAGCGGACAACTATGGTCCTGTGAAGACCTACTATGTGTCCAACTTCAGGCTGCGCTCTTACCCTACACAACACCCTGTGAATATGGCCTCCTTCTTTCCACATCCCTCACAGAGGAAGGCCATGGAGTTTAAGTGGTTGGATCAGTATGCAAGCTCCCAGCTGGGTGTGGAAGCCAGCTGAACAATCTAGGGGGAATCCTCCATGTCACTCATCCTTGCCACTATGAATACACACTGCTCTGACTTCACTCTAATTCCTATCTCTAAATTGTTTCCAAGTGTTTTTAGACTATTTTGCTTCAATTTGTCAGGTGTAAACTGCTTCAGAATAACATCACCTGAATTCCATGGAGAAGCCCACATCTAGGCCAGTGGTGTAGTTCACAAGTCCTTACTAGATATACCATCTATTTCTACCAAAGCACCATTCTGAAGCCACAATATAATATTATGTGTCCCCCAATATATTATGCACCTTAATAAAGCTTATCTGAAGATTAGAGGAATAGGACAAGCCACAGCCAACCTCAACTCAACGACATCTCAGCATCNAGAAAGACCTACTTCCTGTATACCCACGCCTATATGCCTTTCTGTTCTGCCATCTCATTTCCTCTCCACCCAGCTACATCACTTCCTCTTCCTGCCCAGCTCTGTCACTTCCTGTTTATCTGTACAGACCTCCAAACCTTTATGGTTAGTGCTGGGATTAAAGGCGTGTGTCACCATGCCTGGCTCTGTTCCCCAGTGTGGCCTTGAACTCACAGAGACCCAGATGGATCTCTACATCCCAAATGCTAGGATTAAAGGCATATGCTACCAATGCCTGACTTCTATGTTTAATATAGTGGCTGACTTTTCCCTCTGATTTTAATATAAGCTTTATTAGGGTGCACAATATATTGGGGGACATAATATATCACCACAACCTAGAATCCCTCCTGACACCCTGTACCTTCCAGTGCTCTCAGAGAGATGGCCACACTTTCCTCTTCTAAGCCCTGCAGATGTAGCTCCATCATTTGCCCATCCATCTCTCTGTGAACTTTCAAGTCTGAACTTCAACACCAACTCCCTAGATTTCCTCTGTGGTACATCCATCCCTACCAGGACAGAAAAACTTCAAGTATGTGGCAGCAAAGGTGTTTNTTCGACATAGAGCCCTTGTACAATAAACACCGAGGAATGGGATTAATGAGTAACTTAAAGACTGAATGGTAACAGAGGCAGTATTTATCTCCACCCAGAGGAATGATACTAATCAGTGTGTGATACAAGTCAAATAAGCTTACAAACAATGATTTAAAAACCAATCAAGCAATACAATGTTGAACCTTCCCATAAGTTACTGGCATTCATGGACCATTAACAGTGGGATATGCCTCCAAATAAAACTTCACCAATCAAGATTCTGTGATTAGGAAAGAAGCCTATGGTTAAATAAATGATTATTAATATCCTGAGAAATAATTTTACTATGATTACTGCTCTGACTACTTTAGTCATTAAAATAAAGAGCTTTCATTCTCTCTAAAGGTTGCATTTTTAACTTTGTAAAAATTCTGAATAAAAACAGGCAATAATAATTTCAATGNAAGGGGGGGAGATCCNTGTAAGAAGATGGGCGTACATACACTATCTAAATTGTACATTTTCTGTTTTCTTTGAGCCACATAATAAAAAGAAATACAGGTTTTTCTGTTTTTTATGACTTCATGTATTTATTTTAATTTTATTAAATACATAGAATTTAACAGAAGTGCAAAGGAGGTAAGGCACAAAATTTGCAAATTTTTTAGAAGTGTGTGTGTGTGTGTGTATGTGTGTGTGTGCATGTGTATGTGTGTAGGTGGTCATGAAGGCAGAGATTGTCAGATCATTCTGGAAGTGGAGTTATAGCTAGTTGTGAGCCACCTGTTGTGGTTGCAAGGAACTGAACTTGGGTCCTTCACAAAGTGAGTAGACATTCTTCATTGCTGGGCCATCTCTCCAGCTCTGANTTTTCTTCAAGATGAAAGTGGATCTGTTACCAATGCCAAACGTGACCCATCAGCTTCCCATAAGCCAGCTCTGACACTGTGGCTCCGTCAGGTCCACATCCATGTGATTAAAATAGTCCGTGCATATAAAAAATGCACATCAGACAAACTCAGCTCTGTCATTCTAAAGATGAGGGGAAATAGCACAAAATGTTATGTCCCACCAGTTCATAGATTAAACAGCACCCACAAAAATCTCATGAGAATAAAAACCACAACTTGAGCTTTCAACTCCTTTCTAGAGCATGTAGAACTTTAGGGACTGGGGAAATGGCTCCATCAGGAAAGCACAAACATGACAACTTGAAATTCCATCCCCAGGACCTATGTAAAAGAAGCCAGACAGGGGTTAGCAAGGCAGCAAAGGGGCATAGCTAGAAAGGTTCTTGGTGCCAGTCTGATGACCTAGTTGTCAGGTGTGTGTGTTGGGGGGGGTGTAACTGTGTGTGTTAGAAAGACAGACANACAGACACATACACACACACTATAAATAAGTAAATAAATAGAAATAGATAAATAAATACAAAATAGATAAATAAATAAGCTGTGCACACTCATGATCCACTCATGATCTGTTGAGAAGGCAGAGGAATGTAGACCCCTGTAGCTCGCTGACAGACCAGGCTATCCTACTAGGTGGGCTCCAGAACCGTGATAGACCTGCCTCAAAAACTAAGATGGACAGGATCTGAATACCCAAGCTTGACCTCTGGCCTCCACACAGTTGGATATGCACATCCTATCCCAACCCTACCCTGGATAAAATAAGTCACACAGCACAGCAGAAATTATAGTAGAAAGTGTAATAGAATCTGGGGCTGGGTGTGAGGTTCACTGATAAAGCAAATGTTTAGGATGTTTGTTAGAAAGTCCTGGTTTCAATGTCATCAAGAAAGAAGAAAAGAAAACCTAAATATACTTGCCTACATAGCATCCTCAGTTGTCTATTTCTCTAACAGTTTGAAAAGGCAAAGCTTTTTCCCTCAGGTTCATTCAGGCTTGGCTGTATATTATGAAAAATTATAATGGATATTCTTTTGGAAATATGTATAGGGCTATTTTTCCTCTAACTTGGCTTTCCCCACCTTTCCATTAGAAAAAGTCTATTCACATTTTTTTTCCTTCAAAATAGGGAAAAAAAATCACTCCTACTTAGGACAGACATACAACGTTAAACTGTGAATGAGTGTGTAATTAATATCTGCCAATTCACATCACCACAGAAACAAACCTGCAGGACCAACAGGTTAAATCTCTTAATTTGATGAGGCATTAATATAAAAATATATATCAATTCAGCCTCCATTTCCCCTAGTGGAAGTATACATAATTTTAGCATATTAAGTATCGTGCATTTTGCCAAAAAAGTTATTAATTTATGGGGTAAAAATATCTTGATGGTAAATAATTAGGTGCTAAGTAGGTGATGAATCACTCTTACTAAGCGAGAAAGAAAGAGGAGGAGTTAAAAATAAGTCCTTACATGAACAGTTTGGAAACTAAAATGAAAATGCTTTGAAGTGGTATGTAGGTCAGAGATCCACGCTGAAATTGTGACCCCTGAACTCACACTATGCCGGTGGAGCCCAGGCATCTGCANCACATGACTGACAGAGTAAAGTCAGATGTACGACACGGTTGAAGAGTGGTAGGATGTGGTCCTGTTCCTTTAGGGACTGTCACTCATCAGATAGAGCTGTGTATACGATACCAGGAAACAGTGAGAAAATGTGATACTAGAAGAAAACCGAGGTCACAATCAATTGATGTCTTTCTCNTGTTCTCTAGTCAACTCTTGCTCCATCTTTCATTAGTCACAAAGCAAAGCACTTGCAGGTGGAGAAACTTCAAAGGCCTGTAAGATATGTCTGTGTTTTATAGCCTACCATCCCATAATCCAGCATACGGCCTGTCCCTAACAGGTATCCATCACTGAACACTGACTGCGAATGCCTTAGAAACAGTAGGACTTAACAGGCTGGGCAGAGGGGAGTAACTAAATGACAACTTCATGCAGTGGGGGACAAGATGTCTTGGTGATTTGGGGAGCAAACATGGTAAGTTTTTTAAGCTACGCCTACCTAACTTCCTTNACAGACAATTTTTAAAGACACAAAGACTAATGAAAACAATATAAGGGCAAACCACAGCATTCATTTAAAGGTCCACTCCCTTGTTCAATCCTTCCAGGGGTTCCTCTTCTTTCTTCTCACTTCCTGAAGGTTTGCAGGTGTCCACTGCCAAGCCTTAGGGCTTATTCGTTTTCTTTTTCTCTCTCCCTGCTCACCTATTTTGGCCTGACTCTAACTTCTTTTGTGTTTCTTCTTTCTCCCCTGGGAAATTTATGTGCATTTGTAGCATCCGTCCTCCACCTTCCTTCGAGAATACTGAGGTAAAAAAAAAAAAATCCATTCTTGTTTCAGCAGTGCCTCCATCGCTGGTCCATGTATGATCCATCCTGTGTCTCATAGGTTGAGGAACCATTTTTGGACCTCCTGTTGTCTAGAAGCTTGAGGAGACAGCTCATTACTCTTTATTGTGATCTCGTGAGTAACTGTTCTTTTCCTCTCTCGTACTTTTGGGGTTCTTTCTTCCATACTTTTAACAACTTCCCACAAGGATGCTGCTCTCCTTCTCCACAACACTTGGTGTCTGCTGAGCTTCCTTCTTAATAAACAGTTACTCCCTGCACTTCAGTTTCTAATGCTGTTGACAGTTGGAGTTTTCTCATGGTGGATTTAGTCTTACACAGACCAACTTTNAAATATATGGTTGTGGAATCTGATTCTGATATACTCATCCATTCCTGCCCTGCATGCTCCCCTCACCCACCTCACTTTTCACTCCCCTCATTATGCCCTGGAGCCCCTAATCCATCAGGATTAACTGTTAGATTTTGCTTGGAGAGATAAAAAAGGCTGGAGTCCGACCCACCTATTTTACATTTTTCAGTGTTTCAATCAATGGTTCATATATTATTTGTCACAAATAGCATAATTTGATGGTGAAATCCAGTGCAACACCCCACAGGTCCAAATTCTTGAATGCATCCAAATTTCCATAACCAAATCAAGCTGCCTGCGCCTCCTTCCTTCCCTTGTCTCCTTTGACCACTCGCTTGCTAAAGGCCCTAGCTGGATTTTCATCATGCTCTTAAAATATTCTCACACTCTACACTTCCAATCATATCCTTTGTTTCAGCTAGAACTTAATCAAGAGGGGTTTTGTGCAAGTTTCCACTTGTACATGATGATAAATAGCTTAAGCTATGTTCAGCACATTCACAATCATTACTTTTCTTTCCTCACTATATACAGATAAATCACGTTATCTACACCATTATTTCCTGAGACTATGTCCATATTCTAGTGGTCTAGAAAACTACCTGGTGGNCAGAATTTAACTCCTTTCCAACTGCAAATTTTATAATAGTTCATCATTAGCCAGTAAGCGCTTACACCTATGGTGTGAAATGCTATCCTTATCACATACATTTAAAAATTAAGGAATGGAAATGGAGCAGCTACATTCTAAATGCCACNAAGTACCTCTACTTTCAGAACGGTGATAATGGGTATCCCCAAAACACAGTAAATGGCAGTGGTGTGTATATCAAAAATAAAATGATTTCTCTAACTCAAACATTATAAAATGAAATGACTCAAAGAAGCTGACAGATAGCATTAAACCAAAATACAAAGAAGGGATTGTGCGGCCGTAATGGGGAATGGACTAAGGGAGCCAGATAGCAAAATAAAGTAATAGAGTCAGTGCAGTGGGCCACAGCATCCTGAGCACTGGTAAAGTCGCAGTGATCTACTCTCACGTACTAATTGGCAAATGCTTTGAAGCACCACATTTATCTAGATTTTGTTACAACACTAATGCTCTTCCACCAACACACCTTAGCAGGCAATGCATTCACAAAACTATAACAGGCTGAAAGGAATTAACAATGAACAATGTGCAAAATAGTCAATTATGGGCTTAAATTTTAAAGAAGCACTTACAATGAAGACGTTATTAAAAAAAAAAAGAAAGAAAAAAACCTATCTTGGCTAGTAGGTCATTTTCCAGGCTACTAACTGCTAAACCGTGTGCAAAACGTGCTTCCAATTTAACTATCCAGATTTTCGGCAAAGCTGGATAGTGCTGCTCCCCAGGCAGACTCAAGTTGGTGTTCAAATCAATTTTTGAAACAAGGCAGAACTATAGAAAATTGGTTAAGTTTTTTTGTTCTTTTGTTTTTGTTTTGGTTTTGGCTACAGATTATTAGTAAAAGAAAGGAGAAGTGGGTTTTATTTTTAAGATTCTAATTTGTGCATACACGAAAGTAAAAAGAAAAAAAAAAACCCACCAAAACCCCCTACTTTGTTCTGGGAAAAGGTAGTGGTTGCATAAATCCTCCAGCCTGTCAATCTCTGAGGCTTATTGGCTACATGTCTCAGTTCTGAGACACAGCGTCAGCCATGGGTGCCAAGGCAAAAAATAGCATGGAAGTCAGGATGATTTTTCAAAAGCTCCACAGAAGATGAGAAAAGCTTCCTAACTAATAAAGCATCTCTCATTTTGCAAATAATTGGATAACATGAAACCTGAACTCTCAGAACTACTAGCTTTGATGGCATGAGATCAAAACCCTTACACAAGAAAACAACCAGTTTAAAAAAAAAAATGCCAGGTGTATTGAAGGACTTTTGTGTTCTCACAATGTGCCAAGAAGTTTATCCAAATACAAATGAACGCAGGAAGGTCTGGGTGGATTGCCTTAGAAATCTAGATTGGAGCCAAACCAGAATCCCACTCAATGGTACGATGAGTCAGGAAGATTTTGTTTTTCATGTTCCAATCAGATTTCTACACATAAGCAAAGAGTGGTTTGTCCAATGGGGCATCTAATTGTACAAACTTTATGCTGCTGTCCCCAGTAACTGTCCCCACTGTGACATTTATTATGAAAATAATTTAAGTTGACTTAAATTAGTTGAGATAAGCCCTATAAGGGGTTCCAATGCTTAGTTACAAAACAAGTTGTTAGATAGTGACCCATTGCCTTCCTCCAGGTGTGCCTAGATGCCTGGCTACCCCCTGCAACAGGGAACCTCTCACAATTCCCCCTGGGAGGCCACACATCACTCTCCAACAATTGTGTCTGACATGGAACTATATTGCTAAAAATTTGTGAGTCTAATTTTCATGGTCTTAGTATATAACAACATCCCCTACATGTCCTGGTAAGGAAACTGTCTACTGTTAACATGAACCCAATTTTCATAGAAACTGTTATTTAATATTGGGCTTGCTTTGTACACTTCAGTCTTAAACCCAGATAGAGGTAAAGGGGCACC
>LZPO01117115.1:163956-186125 GCA_001675575.1 Neotoma lepida
TCATGAATACAGTGATGGAAATTGTGAGCCTAAAAACTTGTCCCCCTAAAACAACACAGTAGAAGACTAACCACTTCATGTCAGGTGACAATGACAGCCCAAAGTCAGATGTGGTACCGGAAGCTAAGGCTAAGGCTAAGGCTAACTGCCAAACTCATCTCACAGGGAAGCACCAAAGGCTCCAAATTAAAGGTGAAGTTGTTGTGGGCAAGTTCCTCCAGCAGTGTGAGAAATACAAGGTAAACAGTTCAGAAAATAATACATTAAACAGAGGAGTAAACTTAAATATGGGCTTCATTTCTTATCAGAACACATCATAATTCCAATGCCATATAACTTACTTGTGCATTTTTAAAGCCATACATGTAATATTTATGGTATAAATACAATATGGGACAAACACAAATACATATGGCAAATGCATATATGCTTAATCATATACTTATTGTATTCCAGTAGGGGTGTGGGGAGAACAAAGTTGAAACACACAACAGTTCTGTGTCCCTGTTTTCTGCTACTACCTAAGCTCCCTGGGGTGCCATTGTTGGGTTCTGAGAAGAGAGAGCTCCCTAAACTGAAATGTTAGTAAGCTATCATTGCTTTCTATAACCACAGTGGTGGTCGACTTCTCCCAAAAGACATTTGTATTCTGTTTCTTATTTTTTTCCCTCTATTTCCCTTTTTTGGTAAAATAATAATAATTTTTAAAACACATTTCCCCCGTTTCTTTTATTCTCATATCTTCTCATTGCTTATTCCAGCTACTTCTCTGATATTGTTAAAAAACAACACTTCTCAGCATTCAGAAATCTAGCTTTTTAACAATCAGTCAACTTATGTATCAAATAATCCCTCCACACATCCTTCATCCCTTTCATCCTTCCATCTGTGTTCACCAGCACAGCCTATGACCTGCCCAAGATGACCGACCAATCAATCTGCATGTTCTCTTCAGGGGTCATGTCTCAGTTTTAGGGCAATTTTCTCTGTATTTAGGCTCAAATGTGCAAACCACACTATATTACTCTGCAAAACATCAATGAGAAGGCTTAATTAAGTAACACTGACAGATAAATCCATTTCTTGCACAGTAATCAAATCAAAGCAGGTTGACATAACACAGGAACTTAATACAGTTATTCCCTTGTAATTGGAAAAAGGCCCTTTACTCCTCATTAAAGCAATCTTCTGGGTACAGGCAAAATAAGAAGGCTCAGAGCTTTAATACTGCCCTATAAAAGTCTCAAGGCGCAGAGCCCGTCAGCAAACAAGCCAGATTATCTAAGTCCTTGATCAAGGCAGAACACACAGTTCCTACCATGTTCAACTACTAACTCTTGATCTCTGCTACAATTGAAGAGGTAAATCGGCATCAAACACGTAAACACCGGAAAGCTGCAAAAACTGCATAAACTCTTTACACGTCTATAAATCTACCTCCACGTGTATTTGCAGTCTCTCAGAAATGAATCTGGAAGACTTGCTAATGTGAGATTGTAATGCTNAGGTGCTCCGTGGCTCAGTGGTACATGCTGCCTAAACACAATCGTATATAACTTTATTCATCAGAACTATGAAAACATAGAAGACAAATAAATGCCACATCTGTGGGCTATCAGAACACTTCGTGATCAAATGCATACTGCCCTGACTAGGCCAAAATCCAGAAAGAGTTTAACATCATCGTACCTTGTTTAAGTCTTCCCATTACACAACTTTAGGCATTTCTTTGGGTTTTTGAANATCCTATTAGCCACTAACCAATCACAAGATGGTTTTGGCAAGTCTTCCAGAAGGTAAACTTTGTACAATATAGGCACTATTTGGGCATACCCACATTGTTGGCTGACCAGCAAAATAATGATTCTCATTAAAAAAATTACAGCTACCCTGGCTTCAGCTGGGGATTTATCAATAAAAGATCAAAGGTTGAGACAAAGAAAAAGTATCTTTTAAAATCCTCCCTACATTCTCTAATATTCCTAATTTTAAACGGCTTTAAACTACAATGCAGTTTCAGTTATACAATATATTGCATGTCAATAATTTGCAANCAGGAAAGCATCAATATTATTTACTTCTTCAGTACTTCTATGTGCATATCCTAAGGACAGATCAGTATAGTTATCAAAAACAGGAAGTTTAATATTGATACTTTTATCCACTTCATAATTCACATTCCAAATTGGTANCATTCATCCCTATGGGGAAGATGATGTCAAAAGATCATACACTGTATTTAAAAACCATGTCTCTTNCATCTATTTTGATTGGAAATGGCTCCTTGGTGCTTCTCTTAGTGATATGGGGCTTCAGAAGAACATGTACAAGTCAGTACCNGGTGATGCTTCCTAACGATTATATCCTTCGTGGGTGGATAGGGCACTAGAAAGAGCCCCATGAAAGTACAGTGTTCTACTTTTCAAGTGATAAGCTGATGCCTGCCACCTGGCCAAGGTACTGTAAAGATTCTACTATATAAAAAGCTTTCCTGTGCTGCACTCACCAGCACTCTATGAAGAGACCCTTTAAGACCATTATAACTGATTTGTAGTTACACACTCATTGGAAACATGAAAAAATAGTAAGTTTAAAAAAATGAAAATATCCTTGAGCCTTTATCACCGTTCTCATTCTAAAACACTGTCCCAAGGGATCCTAACAGATCTCTGGTCTGTCGGTCAATGGGAAACTTCAAAGAAATTTCAACTCTGTCTGAATTAATTAGAAGATTTCTTCAATTGTGTACTTATATGGTAGTGATAGACCCCAGTCAGTGACAGTCTCCTTGTGACCTAGGTCAGGGAGAGAGGAACAAGGAAAGGAATATGTTAAACATATCTGTTCTGGAAATTGGGAAAGAATTGAGCCAAAGTGAAGACAAGACTGAGCAAAGCACTTGGGAGGCACTCCAATAGATGCTGGCATGCTAAATCCACTCCGGGGCCAGGCTATCACCACCTATATGCTCTATCACCTATATCAACACCTATATGCTGTCGCTCCCAGTCTCACCACTTCTACTCACCAGTCTGTAAGATGTGCCACCAAGGTAACACATCCCACAGGATAGACAAGNACAATCAGGTATGACATAGAGAAAAATCTAGTACAGCTCTCNTAGGCTGGCAAAAAGAAGACTGAGAAATATCTAAAGTTTTACTGTTAGATGGATAAACTGACACTTAAAATTAATATTTTCTTATCTTTTTAATAAGATAATAAGCTTCAATGGCTGAGCCAACAAACCCCTTGATCTACAGCAGTGACCTGCCTACATGATATTCCAGTGTAATAGTGGCACAAGAGTTGTGGGAATAACAAACCACTATTGGATCGAATTTAGGGCTCAGTCCATGAGATGGAACCCACACCTGACATGGTCAAGAACTTGAGACCAGATAGGCCATGAATCTAAGGGAAAACCAAATTCTATTATTCTCGTAAAGCAATAAAATGACTCCTAACAACATCCTACTACACCAGTAAATTAGTGCCTTGCTCAGCCATCATCAGAGAAGCTTCCTCCCATAGTAGATGGGAACTAATGCAGAGACCCAAAACTGACTGGACAATATGCAGAGAATGAGAGACCTTGGAACATTCAGTCCTAAATGAGATTTCTTCATCAAATTCCTCCCCTCAGAGCTCAGGGAATGCTACAGAAGAGAAGGTTAAAAAAAAAAGAGCCAGTGGGGATGGAAGATCCCAAGGGAACAGTGCCTTCCAGACACAACAGGACTGAAGCACACACGAACTCAGAGACTGTGGCAGGATACACAGGGCCTGTATGTTCAAGCCAGATGGGGGTCCCAGTGCTGAGAGAGGAAGTGGACACAAGCCCTCATGCCTAACTCAGAAGCTATCTCCAATTGACAACCACTCACAAAGGAAAATTGTTATCCCATAGATTCACACTAGTCACATAAACTACACTTAAGGACAGTCCATGCTGGGAATATTTTTGTTTTGCCTCATAATGCTTTATTTGGACATATTTTTACCTTACTGATCTTTTGCTTATATATTATGGTTTCTGATTTTTTGTTTCGTATGTGATGGGTTGTGTGTGTGTGTGTGTGTGTGTCTGTGTCTGTGTCTGTGTCTGTGTATGTGTCCCTCTGGCTTTTTCTGTTGTTTTGCTTTATTATGGTTAGGTTTTTTATTTGCCTGTTTGTTTTCCAAAGAGAGAGAGAGAAGGTCTTGAGTCAGATGGGTGAGGAGGCTCTAAGGGGAGGTGAGAGAGGGGAAACTGATCAGAATATATTGTCTGAAAAAAAAATCTTTTCAATTTAAAAAAATGAAAAATATTTTCCTAAGAGCAGTTGTACAAATGAATTAGACCACTGAATATGAGGAGCTGCACAGCCTGGCCATGGAAATAACGTGACAGGAAGCTTGCCATTTGGTAGAGCTTTGCCATCACTTGATGGGATGGGGTAAGTTAACTTATAAACAATACAAAGTGGAAATGGCTCCTTTAACCTTTGATGACACCCTTGTCATCCCACAATTTGAAGAGTGCTGATGGATTTCAGCCTGGTGTACACAAGGCTGAGAACAGGTTCCTCACAATTCCATGTCATCAAACGTCAGGCACACAGACACAGAGAGAGGTCTCCCTTGCTTGTGTCTGTGTGTGCGTGTTTGTGCGTGTGTACATGTATAAAGTCGGTGTGTACACAGGACNGACCCACTTGAATGTTCTTATAGTTTCTTGATTTTAATGATCATGTCTAAGAAAAAGCCCATGTTCTTGTTTCATCAACTTGGTCAGAGAAATCTGATGCAGACATTTCACACTATACCTCAATAATGTAGTCACACTTTTGCCTTATGTGTTAGTTATTTCTAAAAAAAAATTTATATTCATTTCAATATAATGATACATCTGGAATCATTTAAAGTATGAAATTGGGACCAAGGGGAGCTTCAGACTTAAATACGAACAGACTATAATCATTTTCAAGTTGCTAAGATTGCCCCCAAATCCTGTCAGCAATGTCTGCTTGTGACCTCTGTTGTGCCCTGTGTACCACACAGTGTCAGCTCTGAACCACGGAATGGGGGTGGCATCATTTTGCAGGCACGGAGGACTGTGATGACAGAAACAGCCCAAGGTATCCCTCAAATGCCTACTGTTCCCTGTACTTTCACTTTCAGGGCCTTAAAAACATGCACACATGCTCATCCTATTCCAGCTCTGGGGTTCTAACTGTTACAACCAGAACACACCAGAAGCACCAACTAGCACCCTTAGGTTGTCCTACCACTCTCATGGGATCAGGAAATAGACAGTTCATGCCGATAAGTCCGCAGCTCAGCTGCCTCCTGTCTTGGCCCATCTGGTCACCAACAACACATTGCTGAAAAAGAGGTTAGCTGCTCCGCTGTATGTGTCACAAAGCCAGCCTGCTGCAGGGTGAAAAGGCTTAACTCCTCTCAGGAATGGTAGAAATGTCGTTGGTTTGAAAGGAGATGGTCTGGGGGAACCCAAAGAAAGATAATCACCAGGCATCTTGAGGGAAAACAAGAAGCAGAAAAGTGGCCAGGGAAGTCTGGGCTGTCAGTAGAGAATAATGATTTATCTGATGAGATTAGCAAAAGGTTGATTAGAAGAGATGCCTGCCCAACACGGCAAAGATTGCAATGCAACTCGAAGATTCTGTTGTGGGCGAGCCAGCGCCTGCCAAACTCGCTCTGCAGCGCAGGCTAGCTGTGAGTGATACAGTGGGAAAATAGCCACTAAGCCAGATTTTATTTGATTTGTACTGATGATTTTTATTAGAATACATGGATCATTGCTTCAACCTTTCCATGTAAAACCAAATCAAATTCAGAAACTCACACATCAGTCACCTAACCTTATGTCATCCCTTCTGCTTTACTAGCATACAGCAGCCACATTTCGGCTGATCTGTCCCCGATAAATCGCTCAGCTACTCAAAACTGTTGGGCCAAATTTCGGGAGGCAAGTGGCACACAAAAGCAACTGCGAAATCTGCAGTTACAAATAGGAAAACTGAAGAAGAGAAACACCGCAAGCTTCATAAATACGGGGGGGAGGGGGGTTAAAACAATACCCAGCCAGCACATAACAAGATAAAATGGATCCTCTGCACTGGNTCAAATGCACTGTCACTTGCTTCTAGAAGGCCTCACTTCTCCCAGCTGGTCACTCCTGTTTAATCTGGGGTACTGATGCAGTCCTCTGCGAAGGACTACTCCCAGATAAAAGGAAGCCCACAGTATGTGACAGGAGCATAGACTTCAACAACCAGTTTCACAAATGAAAAATGTTATGACACTTAAAGAGAAAATNGTAAACACTCGATGTTACACAAGCAGGAAAATCTCTGTATTATTCATAAGAAATACATCTTTTAAAGGAGCAAAGTTCCACGGCATAAACTGAGGTCATCGTTCCCCCCTTTCCCATTCCTTCACATTCACATTCCCTTACACTAGCCTTCTCCACTCTTCCTCAGAAATACCATAGGTTTCCATATAACCCTATAACCAGCAATTACTGCTGGACTGTCCATTTCAAACGTGTTCCATTTCCAGAGTGTCTTGTTGCAATGCACCCTACCGTCTTCTCCTCAGAGAAGGGAGGAACAACCTTCCCAACCAGGTTGCCAACTTCATAACCATACAGCCACATGCCACGTGCTTAACATCTCCTCAAAACTAAAATGCCTCTGAAAAGCAGTGGTCTCCAAACTTTCGAGCCTCTGGTGTATCCCTGGTTGGTAAAGACTAGGATTTATGTTTACCATTCCCTTGACCACTAGGAAGGCTGCAGACCCCATCCTCCTTGCACTCAGGTGGCATCACCTGAGTAAGACTTAGCCAACAGAATAAGATGATAAGTAAGAGTTGTCTTTTCCTAGATTGCCCCTAGCCTTCCCCAGCCACCTCCTACGAACTTTCCCCTTTTTGATCAGCCTAATACTAAGATCTACTGAATCCCAGAGCAAAAGCCGGGATGAATCCAGCCCTCAAGAGCTACAGTCAGCAAAGCAGCTTCCAGCTGTCCTTTGACAACAGAGGGAAACAGTCCCCTGTAGGGTTAAGCTACTCAAGTTGGGGGTTGGCTCTTACACTCGTTCATATAGCCTGACTAATGCATCCTCCAAACAGCCTGCCCTGGATTCTGGCTCGATGATTCCAGCATGTAAGCAAAGCAAACATACNCAGTTAGAGCTGGCACGGTGAAGCAAGGGAAATTGGTCTTTGAACTCCCCTTCTTTCCTTTCAGACTTGGTTTTGCCTCTTAGCACTTCCTCCCTCTGAGCACCAAATGTTCTCAGGCTGCTCAGTCTGTCTCAAGAAAATAAACATAATGCATTTATTATCATCTCTCCTCCATTACCTTTCTGAACACCGCTCATGAGGATGCGCGGAGCTGCCTGCTATGTGGACAGTTTGGAGAAATGTTTGATATCTCATATTGTATAGATTCTCATCCAACCAAATGGGAATGACTGCTTCTGCTCTCTAGACTGTCGTGAAAATTATAAGAAACTAGGGAAAATGTCACCATGGAACCTGGAACATAGTAGGAACTAAAATTTATAGATGTATAATTATAATTTTTATAATTATAATTAATTTTATAATTATTGTTTTTACTATTTTAACCCAAAGGAAATAAAAGATTAACATCAAAAGAGTCTTTTCTCTCTGAAATATGTGATTGGGATAAAAGTCTTATAAAAATAAAAGGTAATATTTGATTATCAAAAATAAATGGTTGCAGAATTATGTAAGACCATATAGCATAAAACTGACTCTTTTTTTTGGAGTGGACACATTAGTGAAAGGACTCTAGACCTTTACACCCACTGAGTAATGCCCTCAGCCCCTATAGCTGATTCCCATAAGTTACTGCAATTCAGATGCAGTGATGGTAACTGTCAAGGGTCTACGAAAGGCTGGCACTTAAGGGAATGAACTGTACTACCTCGGCCTCTCTAGAGAACCCTGAGAAGGGAGAACAAATTCCCCATCTCTCTGCTGATTCACTTGTAGATTCTGTGCCAGGCATGGCAGAGATGTCANTGAAGTCAAATAAACCCTAACATTAATAGTGGGGATGTATCAGTAAAAAGTGTTGCTTTTGCTTAAAAGTAAAAACATTTTAAAGCCCAGAAAAAATCAAATTCCTAAACATCTCTAGGATAGATGTGACATAAAGGGAGAAGGAAATCATTCTAACCAGGGAAGCCACACTGGTGTTCTGTTCATCTTCCCAGGAAACATCCAATACCCAACACATTCATCATTCAAAACCAACAACGGCANCACATTTACACCATGGAAATTGGCAAACATCNCTCATAATTTTATTTTTATTTTTCCTTGAAGAGGAGGTTATTCAAAGTTGGCCACTACCTCAAGGAAAACTCTCACTGACAAGTGTTTTGCGAAGTCGTGTCCTTCAACTCTAAGCCTATAATGAAGGCTTCAGGGAAGAGGTCAGGAATCNTGTTAACTGTGCCATCTACACGGAAAGCCAGGTTGCTTATATTTGTTTTTTACTTTTCTCCAAATGAGCAATAGAGAGCTTTATGATCACAGAAAGCTGTCACTTTAAATGTCCAAAATGTCCTCTTTTATTGTTTATTTTTCCACTCTTCCTTATTTTTGTCCTCTTTTTATCTGTCTCTTCTTTATATATGTCACTTCTTCTACCCTTGCTTCTGTACAGCCAACATTTTGTATATGTCTCCTTCAAGAATTACCTGTCACCATGTGTCAAGAAACAGACAGTNTCCAGACGCTGGGATGAGCTCATCAGCACCTTGAAGTCAATGGCTTCCCAAATACGTGATCCCTCTAAAATGGTCCATTCTCTCCTAGACTGACCTGCAAACTGATCACTGGATAAGTCAGCACTAGGAGATACAGGGACATTCAATGGATTCAAAAGAGATTCTGATATCAGTTCAATTATGACAGCTGGTAACAACTGATATGAGGCTTGATCGTGTGCCTAGGAGTAGACACAGCCAGGGAACTTCAGGGTACTTCCAGGTGCAGCCTGAACTCCCACAACTAGGCCACCTCTAATAGGCAATGGGTGCTCAAAATGCTGGGAGTGTGGCATCACTCCTTTTCTATGTGACCAAAGCTGGGCCATCTCATCAGACCCAGAACTTTACAAAATCAGAAAAATCAATACGTAAATGCACCAAAGTCATCATTCTGCACAAAGCAGGAGGCAAGAGGCACAGTGAGTACAGAGTTTAGGGTGTGACTTGGTTACAATGGTAGGCATCTGGACAGGGACTAAGGANGACACAGCCTTGTATCTGTAGTGTTGTGTAGTAATAAAATTATTTACCACATGTTCTGGAGGCTCTGAACAGACCCCAGAGTATAAACCCATGAGATTCACATATGCATTCTGGAAATGGTATCTGTGGGAAGAAGTGAGTTGTTATTCGGGTGAGGTCTTGAAGAAAAAGAGACAAGAAGCCACTGCTACAACAGATCATAAACAATGGTGGGTTATACTAGGATTATACAGACGACAAATTAACAGCTAATTTAATGAGAAAATTAAGGAAACTAGGGTAGTCAGGGTTTATTCCCAGTTTCCATCTGGTAACTGTGGTGATTATATTATGTCCCCCAAAATATTGTGTACCCTAATAAAACTTATTTGGGGTCAGAGAACAGAACAGCCACTAGATTAAACATAGAGGTTAGGCAGTGGTAGCACATGCCTTTAATCCTAGCATTCCCGAGGCAGAGATCCATCCAGATCTCTGTGAGTTCAAGGCCACACTGGAAACAGCCAGGCATGGTGGCACACACCTTTAATTNCAGCACCTGAGATCTCATGTCTTTGCTTGAGAAAGACACATGCCTTTAATCCCAGAAAGTAGTGGCAGGAAGCAGAAAGGTATATAAGGTGTGGAAACCAGAAGCTAGGAGGCCTCTTAAGCTTTCAGGCTTTGAGCAGCAGTTCAGCTGAGATTCATTTGGGTGAAGACTCAGAAGCCTGCAGTCTGAGGAAACAAGATCAGCTGAGGAGTTGGCAAGGTGAGGTTGGCTGTGGCTTGTTCTGTCTCTCTGATCATTCAGAATTTACCTCAATACCTGGCCTGGTGTTTTCAATTAATAAGACCGTTTAAGATTCGCTCTACAGGTAACATCAGTAAAGATTTGGGGAAACAAAACAGGAAAAGCACATTTAGACATTTGTGTTCCAAGTGTCCATTTATCATCTAAGCATAAAATCAAGCACAGTAATTAAATATGTGGATCTTGAGTTGAGAATAGGGACATAGGTAATTTTGGAGTCTAATTTAAAGTCCCCACGGGGCTAGAGAGATGGCTCAGCAATTAAGGGCAGTTGATGCTCTTGCAGACAACCAGGGTTTGGTGTCCACCACCCACATGGTGTCTATCAACCATCTGCAACTCCAGTTCTGGGGATTCTGCTATGGAACAATCTTTTTGTACACTGAATATTTGTTGCTCTCATTAGTTTAATAAAGGCCTAAATGGCCAATAGCTAGGAAGGTAGAGATTAGGTGGGACTTATGTACAAAAAAGAGAGTGCGTGGCTGAAGAAGGGCAGGGTCACCAGCCAGATGCAGAGGAAGGAGATGAACATGCCATGCTGGAAAAAGGTGCTGCCATGTGGTAGAGCGTAGATAAGAAATATGGGTATATTTAAGTTGAAAGAGCTAGTTAGTAACAAGTCTAAGCTATCGGCCAAGCATTTATAATTAATAATAAGTCTCTGTGTGGTTATTTGGGAATGGGCTGGTGGGAGAGAAAAGTCTGCCTACAGGATTCAATGTCCTCTTCTGACCTCTGTGGACACCAGGCATGCATGTGGTGCATATACATACATGTAGGCAAAACAGTTACACACATAAACTAAATGGATATAAAAGAAAATGAAAATTCCTCTATACAGAGAATGGACTTGCCTCCACAGGCACCAAGGCAGAGGCCAGCCAGCTTCTAAGTCTGGCAGCCTCAGGGGAGTCACTATGTCTGCAGGGGTAAAAGATTTACTGTCTCTTCAGCCACCTCCATATCAGCTTCACCATGGAGTCACCTTCTCTCACAATCACAGAATTTCTGCCTCTACCTTCTTCTACAATTACAGTCAGTGACAAAGTTCAATCTATACAAGGTCTCCTGAATGGGGACCATCATAAAACTGATCCCTAAAGCCAGGGGTTTCCTTAGGCGTGTACAACTGAAAATAACCACTGAAGTGAGACAGATGAGATTTACCTGGCGGGTTTAGTGAAACTACACTGTCCCTTTGGGAGGTAGCAGATGACACAAATGACACAGACAGTACACACTGGGGAAGCAGCAAATTATATGACAGTGACAATCACAGCTAGAGATGGAACCTGAAATGCCTATTCAGAGGGCACAGTTCATCANCAAAAAGATCTTCATGCTTGGACATAAAACCCCNCCTTTTCACCCCTTCATCAGTAGGTAAGGTCTTTTCATGTGTGTCTGGATAAGAATGGTATCCTTAGCTGTGGACCATCAAGAACATCTCAAACCCCACAAAGATCGTTCAGATTCCCCTAGGTGAGGCTCTATTATATCTTTGGCCCTCTTGTTTGAACCTCAGCACATGCTCCTTTGAATATAGCACCTTTCCCACCATAGCACACCACTCCACATCCCTACAATCTCAAGCTCAAATTTTTAAAAAGGCAATGGNACAGCTACTTTACCTGTATGTCTTATCTTTTAAACTCTCATTTGGTTGTAGAGGGAAATATGTTCCTCTTTACGCTCACTTCCTTAGCACCTAGTGGCTTGACATGCATAATCACTGGCCTTGGGACAGAAGACAAAAGCAACTGTGTCTCCCCACTGTTGGAACTATCTATANTCACTGGACAGAAAGGTAGGGAATGGGGTACTGGTTTCGTGACAGTTTCTTGAGTAGCAGCTACAATGCAGCAGTTTTGAAATCCTCTCCACAGCA
Source organism: Neotoma lepida (assembly GCA_001675575.1). Lineage (NCBI taxonomy): Eukaryota > Metazoa > Chordata > Mammalia > Rodentia > Cricetidae > Neotoma > Neotoma lepida. Next base: position 175,943 of record LZPO01117115.1, read on the forward strand.
ACTTATCCCATTGATTAGCAACATCATCCATTAATATTTAAAGTTCTGCTTCAATAATTATCATCAGAACTGCCATGGCAACAACAACAAATACCCTACAGCAGTTCACTGCTTTGGGTTTTTCAAAGCACTTTGGGGCACGGTATTTCATCTCTCTTTAGAAATGTATACATCAGACACACTTGGGGCTTGGTCAAGTCCTTAGGGCAAGGTAGTGGGAAAGCTGGGAAGAGAACCCCTCATCATTTCTCCTTTCAACCTCTTTCCAAACTGCCTTGTCCCCATCTTCTGAAGACAGGTGAGAAAAGTGACATCTTCAGATGTTGGTGTCTCAAATTCAGATGAAGGGTGTTCGCTATAGAAAATGCTATCTCTTTTGACAATCCAATAATTGAGAATTCAAATTTCCTAATTATCAGGGTTTTCCTTTTGGGTTAAACATGCCCTCACTGGTGTTTTTTCTTCTTTTCTTTTCAAATAATACTAGCTCTGAGAAGTATTTTTTAATCCATTCATTCGTGTGTGTGTGTGTGTGTGTGTGTTCTTCTACAAAGAATCTGAAAATATTTTTAAAGTGAAACAGGTCTCATGAGAGACAATGGCATGCACCACTGCACAAGCTAGACCTGAAAATCCTCAAAGAACAAATACACACACACACACACACACACACACACACACACACACACACACACACACACACATATATATATATCACCAAGCATATTAAAAACTCCACCCATGGCGGGGGGGGCAGTTTTGTCAGTTAAGGATCAAGGCACACAAATTCTATTACTCTGTCCGAGTTTTAAAAGTCTCAACTTTCTCTTAACTGTGCATGCACAACAGTGGGGCCCTGAGGTAAAGTGAGGTCACAAGTTTCCATGTAGTCAGAAGACTTCTTCTTAAAGTTTCTTTGCCAGAATAAACTCACCAGTGATCCCTGTGCATTATAGCAGAGAAAATAACAGACTTGGGTTATGACAATAAAAACATCATTCCTTTATTTTAAATAAGAACACTTGTTCACTTCACTTGCATGCCACTATAACATCTGGCCAGCTGGTGTCATCTCCCTCTGACCAGACCCATAGTATCTTTGTTGTTGTAGGGGTTACTCTGTTGTTTGTTTTCAGATAGCATCCTACAGGTCTTGGTGGGTCAGGGGATCTCATTTTCAATTCTATAGCCCATTACAAGCTCCCCTCCGCTTGCCAAAGACTGAGTTCAAAGTAGGTACTCAGCCACAAAGGCCTGGCTATACTAGGGCCCCTGAGAAAGGCCCCCTACTCCAAGGAAAAAGACCATTTCTAATTCTCTCTAAATATTCTCCTGTTTAACTGTGAGGCACAGAACTACGTGGGGACCCCCCTCCCAGAATGGTACCACACAGAAGAAGAAGCCTGCAGACTTGGGAATGGGTTGTCTATGTATTTCTTATATGTAGGCCAAGCTGGGTCAAGGTTTTCTCTGCAGCTGAAAGCTTCCTAAAAGAAGCTCGAGTTCCCCTCTCTGCNCCCCAGATCCAGGCTTGCCAACCTAATGCTCACAAACGTTCTTTAACAATAACTGGCTGGATAAATCTAGTCTTTGGCAGACAGGCCAACATCTCTGGGCCACTTACATGTGTGGCAGCCTCGGAGAAGCATCATTTCAGCATGGAAGCCTCTGTTTCACAGTGTTACTTTGCTCTTACCTCTCCTGCTCACTATTGCCTTCCCCCCAAACATGAAACATAAAACAGCTCAGATAGCAGCTAATGGGTGCAAGCATACCTAGAAAGTGCTTTCTCCTTGATTTACCATTATTAGCTCTACATACGGGCTACACATGGTCCGAGGTTTACTCATACATCTAGTGATAGGCATTTTTCTGGAAAGAGCATCTATAGTTTGTCTTGGCTTTTCAGAGTAGCCTCGGAGTCTCTGCCATTTAAGACAAGCTGGTGCTCAGCCAGCCACTGTGTCTGCCTGAGTCATATATATTCCCTTTCCCTCTAACAGAGCAAGAATGTGGGACATGTTGACCAGATTGCCCAAGCTCTTGCTTGAGGCAAACCATCTTTAAGGAAAATAATCCTAAAGTTTCTCAATATTTTGAACATTGTAAATGTTATAGACTCTCCCAAGGCCTCAAAGGCCATTGATATCCCCACTTCAATATAAGGAGAAGCAGAAGTTCCATTCCTTAAAAATGTGAAACACAGTCTGTTTTTCTATTTGTGCTCTCCCAAATACATGGTGACTCCTGAGCTCAAAATTTAGTGGAAGAGATAAAACATGCACTTCAAAAAAATAATACCGATGCAAGGTTAACAATCTGACAGGGCAGAAAAGAGGCCCCCAAGAGTTGTTTCCGGAAACATTAGAGGGAGGAGGTGAAGGTTTCCTTGGAACAAGAGTTCAAGACAGGCAAGAGGGATTTCAAACTTTAGGAAGAGCAAAATCGGAATTCCAGGAGAGGGTAAATAAAGAGAAGCAACAGGAAGAGNCCCACAGGGAGAGGGTGGCCTGGACCTTCAGGGGCACTTCAGTGCCATCTTCCTGAAGAAGGGTCTCAACCACGAAGGAAGGCTAGGAGAGTCGGGATCTTCTCCACTACCCAGGCTGAACAGCACTTCCCTTGGCCTTACTTCACTTTCTGTCAGCACCTTCATGGGTTCTCTTCCTCTTTCCTTTTCACCTTTCACCTTTCCTACTGAGGAAAGACTCCAGGGCTTACCCTCCTGTGAACCATTTAACACCTCCACAGTCACATCTTAGAAGCACCTTCAGTAGCCCCCCTGCTGCTTTCTGGGGACAGCTATCAGGCTGCTCTGCCTCATAGTCTACCATCCTGCCTCCTGTCTTCCTTTCACCTAGAAACTCAAGGGGGGGGATGTAAAACATCACCTCTTCACCAGAGTAAAACACAGGGTCACAAAGTATTCCCATAGAATTTATTCTTCTACTAATATCCCAACTTTGGGGGTTAANCAGGAAGCTGGTGTATACGGCATCTGCAAGCTTCATGTTAATATGTCACAGCAATACTAACTTGACTTTGGCCCTTCATGGGATGTGATTTATGAATCTGCATATACATGCTGTATCTCCACAGAATAGGAAAATCAGGATACATGTGGTTACTGGGGGTCTCAGCATCTTCAGTTTTTAACGTACACAGAGGTCAAATCATTTTCAAATTGTCATTTCTATCTGTAGCCTATAATAATAAGGTTGAACAGTAATTACATACAAAAATCTTAAGAATCCTTACTCTTTCCTCAAAAATCTTGCAAATGTATTAACTAACTCCACAGTCTGAATCTTTACTATCAATCAAGTGTCCACTTCAATATCACTTCCACTTAAGTTCCTATANACCCCAAAATTGGCTCACCAACCCCTTCTACTGCTGCCATGTTTACTCTCATTTATCACTATTTAGAATTATATGTGTGTAATTTTTTTTTTGTATGTGTGTGTATGTGTGTGTGTATGTGTTTATCTTTTACTGGCACCCAACTGGGAGCAAAATCACCAGAACAGGAGCTGGGACTGGGCTCCTGGGGCCCTGAAACTCAATGAATATTAGTTGAATGAATAATAAATTTTATTCTGTAGAGAAACTGAGAACGTGTCATAAAAATAATATATATGTATACTACAGAGCTAAAAACACATAATCTAACAAAATAATTATCATTAACAGAATTTTTATGCTTATGAAAATATATTGTGGCAACATATGATATAATAAAGGAAAAAACTTTTTTTCAGTAAAGGCTTCATATATTTTTAATGAGGTCATTATATGTTTTATTTCACTAAAATATTGAATCGGGAACATCTATAAAAACAAGAGGCAGAATGAGATAAAAACCTAGTCTGTAACATAAAAATATCCATGAGATGGAATTTTCCAACTTATGACCCTTTTAAAATAAAAACCAGATTTGAAAGAGCGTAACTCGAATACCTGATACACAGTTTACTACTCTTTTTTCCAAGAGGTTGTATACAAAGCTCTTATTTTCTTCATTTAAAAAGAAAAAAAAAAAAGAGGCAGAACCAGCTGTTAGATATGTACAGTGCCCTTCAAACACCCCGGTTAAAGCCACAAATAATTGCAAAATGTCTTCAAATCAAATGGACAGTTTATTTTATGTATGATTTTGTAAAGCCTTTACAAATATCCATGCCTGGCTTTGCACCCCATTTCAAAGGATTTGATGTAAAACTGCACTGGCATAAACAAACAAAGGTATTCTCAATACTTATACTCAAAACAAAAAATGAGATGAACTTCTGCATTTAGTTGTGGTTACACAAACCCTCACTCCCTGAATTTTCATTGGCTGGAGTCTAATATACAAAACAGACTGGGGTTTCCGTTCAAATGCAACACCCACATAGTCCCGTTATTCCTGTCCATACTAAGCAGTTTTTCAAAAATTCACTCACACAGTAGACAAGCAAAGAATTGTGTATAAAAATTTGAAAATATACCATGGCCCTTGGTGATATAAGATGTTTAAGCTAACGTGAGTGAAACAAGTTTCAAAAAGTCCTTCATAAAATTATTTGGATTACAAGTAGGTTAGGAATTAGGGACAGGAAGGAGAAAAGAATAGAAAAATGCCAAACTGGGCAAATTGGGATGGGGAAAGAATTGAAAAGTGCTTGACCTGACAAAAGCACGGTCTCCACCAGCTTGCACTGCGGCTCTGGAGTCAGAAGGCGGCCTGGGACAGGGGGGAGGACCCTGCTGACCTCAGTAAGGACACAGGGACTGGATGCACCAAGCAAGGGGCTAGTCNCCACTAAATAAAACAAGGCTCACCCCCGTCTCCTCACCACTTCGGTATAGACAGGGAAGCAAGCCTGTTGTTCTCTTTTTTATTTACTTTGATTTTTTCTTTTTTAATTCCAAAACGTAGCCCCGGTGTACATAAGGAAAGTGAGAGAGAGCAGAGCCTCTCTCGACAAAACAAGCTTTCCAAAGACACCTGTCCTATGTGGAGCTGTCTGTGGGTCTGGACAGACAGTAGAAGCATAATCTCTTATCCACGCAGACACCAGAAGCATGGCTCTGTACAGACATGGGAAGCACGCTTTCTAATCCTCCAGTTTGGTCCCCAGGTCCATGTCATGTACAATGTCTATGGCAATACTTTTCAAACTTCTCTAGAAATAGGAATGCCAGGGGGACACAGATGCTGGTCCCCAGGCATACCCAGAGCAGCCTGGGAATCTACAGATGGGAGAACACCCACCAGGTTATAAAAGGGCACTTCGCTTTGAGAAATACTAGCTAGTTCACCTAATTCCAACTTCTCTCAGGTACAAGTGATCTGGAGTACCTGTTGAGACAAGGGCAGGGGGAGAGTGAGGAGGGAGGGAGGAGAGAGACCCTAGAAACTTCCCAAACTCCAAAAGGTACTAAATCAGATCTTTTTAGATGGAGTCACAAATTCTGAATTTTCACCAAGCTTTTCACAGAGTCACCCTTTGAGCACTTCAGACATCCTGTCTGCAGGCAGGAAGTGAGCCATAACCTTTCTCCTAGCTCTTTGGAAACATTTTGTTCACAGGTGTCTAAGAACTGCAGTCAGAGAGGAAAGGATAGGGTTCAGAACCTACAATTCGAAGTGAGTTTCAAGGTAGATATCAACCATCACCCCAAGAAGAAAAACAATCACACAGAAGACAGAGAACTCCAGAGAATCTAGTGCTGTTCATGATCCTCCCACAGTGAGCAGAGCTGGGAGGAAAGGCTCCCCCAAACAGCGCGTGTTCAATGACCAAAACCAGAAGAACCTCCAGTGTTGACAATCATTTGTCCTTCTGCACATGGTGGTCTGGATCCTGAACACAAATGAACACAACATACCAGAGGACATAAACAAACCAGAAATACCTGGAATTGCTTTCCAAATACTCTGGGCCCCCGTATAATATGCAGAATTCAGCAACAGTCAGGCGGCTCTTGTACAACCTAAAACACAGACCCTCCAGCACAGGGAAATACCTGAACAAAGGCACTCCATCTGATTCAATCAGACCACATTCAAAGCAGGGAGCTCCAAACTGTATTTGAACAACTAAGCAGGCTCCTTCACTCACAGCCGAAGTACTGTGTACATTTCTTAATGATACACGGACTAGATAAATGGTTTCAAACCTTCTGGTAGATGAAATTTAATCCCCACATTTTTAGTAAAAATAAATNAATAAATAAACAACATGAGAAAACAAGTCTTAGAAGAACAGCATGCACAAAGACACATCAAGAAATATAAACATTGGTGTTGAAAGTTCTGAGCTTCGTCTTTTTATCAAATCTAATCACAACGGGATTTCTGTGGTTATTTTACCTTTCTCTGTGGTCCTTTAAAGAATACTGAGGTTTGTTTCATTTACTTGAATATTTGTTTGTTAGCAAATCTGACTCCAATAAAGGGATAAGCACTAGCCAGAGAGGTTCAGATTTGTAGACCTCTAAACCCTTCCCACCCCAGAGCTATATGGCATGGCTCTGTAAAGGGGGGTGATCATGTATGTTGAGGATTCAGTATACTTAACAGAATGTCNTACACACAGAAGTAAACAGTACAAGCAAGTTTTTAGAAGGATCATCATTAACTCCAAATGAACCTCTGAAAACAAATAATATAGACTGAGTATGTCTTAGACTAAGAGTTTTAAAAATTATAAATTTAAGAGTCATAATAATAAATTATGTATAAATTTGCTGAGCAATTCTGGGAAATGTTCCACCTCATTAAAGGCAGACAAAAGTTCCACCCATTTTCTCTGCAATTCTAGAGAATGACACAGAATGGACAGGACACTTCGCATAAATAAATACTTCACAGATACGTCATGTTAAGAAGAACATCATTTGGACCACACCAGTATTGCTCTGGCTGTCTTCTGTGTGATGCAGAAATGTTCATACAGAAAGGGAATGACTAAGAATGTTATTTAGTTGAGAGCGATTAAAGAAGATATCTCAACAGCATTAAGGGAAAGGCTAAGGAACAGCAGGGAGAAAAAAAGTAGTCTTTCAAAAGATGATTTCCATTAAACTTCAGTTGATTGTAGGGGGAAAAATACTAGGCCATTAGTCTGTAGTGTTGGTTAATAGTTTTCCTTATTTTCAGAAAACAATGAAAACTAATGAGTTACATCCAACAGCTTCAAGACATGAATTACTGTGCGCAATTCACGAGCCCTTCCACCGCACGCCTCCATGCAGTCCCTCTCTTAGTTAAGGTTTGAAATTAAGGTTATTATTTATGAGAGAAAGTTGGAGAGACATTAAGAGCTATCACAATCCCCCTAGACCATCAGTAGGAGAGGGAAGTTCCATTCGGAATGAAAGGAAGATAGACTGCAGGCCAAATATTTAAACAGGGGTGCAAAGGATACACACACAGCAATCCACACGCACCTGTCACTGCAAAATTCAACACTCACACAATCGAAAGGGCATTTGTGTTCACAAATCAAGTAATTANATCCCTAACTATCCATCTGCATATGCAATTACCCAGTCTGTTGCACAGAAAAGCAGATTTTTGCAGGTGTTTCCCAACCATCTTTTCTTCAAAATCCAGTTGCCCTTTATGTCCTGAAATCTGGGCACATACCAGTCCTTTAATTGAATCTTCGTGGTGCCGTGGTGAAGATCAAGTGCTGTGTTTTCACAGAGCACATTCACATACAGAAGATTCTGTAATCTAATCAAGCGCTTGCTCCATATCGCCACTTCACTAATGGTTTAATGGGCTCTGCTGACACCTTGGAGTTAAAGAATGGGTGACGGGCCTCACCCCTCTTCCATGACTCTGTTCCTAGGCTGTTGACACATTCCAGTTTTGCCCACATACCTTAAGGTCTCATCTCAGAGTTACAACTCTAGGATGCCAAGCAAAGTCAGATGAACAGTGACAGGGCAGCAGACAGAAGATGAGTCTGTGTGATGGCAGGCAGTGNGCTTAATCAAAAGGAAGCTTTTCGCAAATTTAGAATCACAGAAATTCACGCGGTCGAGTTGTTGTCTAGCCTTGGAACTCATTAAACACCTGTTCCAGCTNNTGCAAAGTATAGCCTGTGCTGTGGTATTATACTCGAGNAATCAATAACATCTCAGTGCTGAGGGCATCTAGGGACCAGCCTCCTTCCAAGTCAATCTCAGATCGAAATTAATCTTAGACCAAGGTGTACAGAATCTGAGGGCTGTCAAAGACATCAAAATGCCAGCAAATCCAATAATCACCCAGGAAACAGACACCAAATGCATGTAAGGGCAGAGANAGCCAANNTCTCAGATTGTACCTCAAAGACTCGTTCTAGAACTTCCACATATTTAGAAGCATCGCTAGCTCTGTTCCATGCCATTTGAAATCAATACCCATGCTCTCCTATGGAGCCCTTCCTATGCAGATCTCTTTAAAATTTTTTTGGACTTCCTTTGATGTACGAAAAATGAAGAGCCAGGGAGGAGAAAAGTTGTGGGGTTAAATTTTTTATTCCTCACAGAAAGAAACTTCAAAACTCTGCTTTAAAAATTAATTTTAAGTAGATATCATATACAACCTTTAACCTACAGAAGATCCAGCTTCATTTTCACTAGCTAGGCATTAAGCAAACATGCCAAATCCATGGTGGCAAGANAGTCAGTCCTAAATCAAGTCTTTTGACTTTTCTTTATGCCATGGATGAGACACTTCTGGCCCCAAAATACAATCTGTTTCCTCTGCACGGGAGACTTGGCAGTTGAAGCATGCATATCCCAGTTGCCCTGTACTTAGCTATCCCTATTATCCACTTATTCATTTAAGGAACTTGCCCCGAACCCAGAGTAAAGTGCACTCTCAAGACTATACCCTATACGTGATGGGCATTGATAGGAGAAAAGACATGAAGTTTAAACATATATGTCATCTCTTAGATGGACAAAAGCCATGGATACTGGCCAAACCACATCTCTCCTGACAGAGCTGCCAACATTGGCTACCATTCAGCTACCATTTGCTTAAAATATTTGGGGAGTTGACCTCATTATCCATCCACATATCACAAATAATATTTTAGGAGGAAAATGTCATTAGGATAGATACATTGATATTGAACTAAATGAAAAGATCAGTGATCAGTATTTGAAAATCAAAGACTGAATAAAACCACCAATTTAAAAGACTTAAAAACACTTTGGGGCAGGCCTGGTGTGGTGGTGAGCACCTTTAATTTCCTCACTCCAAAAGCAGAGCCAGGTGGATCTCTGTGAGTTTGAGGACAGCCTATCCACAAAGGGAGTTCCAGGACAGTGAGGGCTCTGTAGAGAGATTCTGTCTCAAAACAAACAAACAAATAACACTTTGGGGCTAAGTTAACAAATCCCAATGTTTTGTGCAAAATGTTCCATCGGGAGCTATGTGGCAAAAAAAGAGGGGGGGAGTTCTCTTGTCAGAGCCATTGGGAGTCATTACAGGGTATGTCACCCTCCTGGGTGTTTAACAATATTAAACACATACTAAGCTCAAAATAAGATTTCTGTCAATATGTTTTGAAGACAAGGCTTTTTTAAAGCCTTCTCTACATTATTCTTTTAGAAAGCTCTGCAAAAAATATATGAAATTATAAATTGCTGTCTTATAAATTACAAAATATTTATAAAAATAAAGTTATAGATATTAGTACTTAAGCATCTCCTCCCTGATAATACTTAAACANAAAAATTATTTTAAAAATTAATTTGTAAATCACATGTTATTTAACCAACTTTCTTCAGAACAGACATCTCCCANGTTAACTCATAGACCAGCACGCTTTTGTTTCTGCAAGAATGTGACCATGAACTCCTCCCTTCAGGTGCTGGGGTCTTTTAAAACTAGTCCTCAGTCAATTCCCCAGGCCCATGTTCCAAACAAAAACAGGAAAATACATTTTAATTACATTGAAATACTGTAAATAGACAAAATAAAGATGGTTAGAACATTGATGTCTATCAGACTTGATGACAGACTTTATTTTGTGCATTCAATCCTCAACTTTATGTGTTTGGAATCATTGCTTTATCTATACTTTCATTATCAGTATTACTAGTAAAACAATTCATCATTATTATTATTATTAATCAAACGCAAGGCCTCTTGTTCATGCTACACAAGTGCTCTACCACCAAGCTAGACCCC
>LZPO01117115.1:186255-197801 GCA_001675575.1 Neotoma lepida
GCAGCTCTTTGAGCTGTTCAAGCTCTTCTCTACCAAAGCGACCACAAACCACACAGGCGTTGGTGGGAGGTGGCTTGCATTCGAACCACAGGAGTAGATGAAAGGTGCTTTGGTTGTACGGAGGGAACAACCACTAGTGAGAATAAAAGGGACATCCTGACTAAATAGTCTTTTCAGATTAGTATTGTGATTTAAGTCGACTTCAAAATGGTTTCAGCCTTATGAAAATTACATTAAAACGAGCCCTGNTGTATTTGCATGTAAAGGGTCGCCTTGCATCACTTAGCTAGCGCTGATTTCAGTCTCCTCTGACTCACAGTATTAGGGCACTACAATCACAGACAATTTTTAGGATAAAGGATTATAATACTTTGAACTAGAAGGCTTAAGGAGGTAAGTTGGTCACATCAGGAAAATGAATGAGGGACCTGCACNTACTGGCGTGGGAGGACACAATCACCTGCAACATGAAAGCACTGGCACTTGCTAGACAAGGGAATTAGATGGCACGTGGTCCTGGTCAGGGCGCTCACATTGGGTTGAGAACACGGTGCACCCTTGTCAGAACACAAACCGTAACAAAGACAAAGGCAAGTACCTCAGAGTTACTAACTTTTGATCCTTCCAACACTATGCTAAGAGAAAAGATACCTTGTTGCAACATCTCTAAAGGTCGGGAACACATAATGAAGCCTTTCTTCAGAGAAAGAAAGAGATCTGCACAAAGCAACCCAAGTCAAACAAGGAATCAGCCTTTCTTTTCAAAGAGAGGAAAAGCATCCTTAGATCTAGCTCTTAAATCCTCAATAGTTCAACCACAGGGCTATTGTCTATAACCCACTCAAAGCTGCTGAGTCACAAGAGCAAAAAGATGACTTGTGACCATTTTCTGAGACTTTAAAACCAGAACTCAGTCTCCATCTAGATGACCTGCACTGCCCTGACCAAAGGGAGAAGAATGTCAGAAGGCATTTGAAGGTCTCCATGAAGTTCCTAAGTCAGACCATCCGCTACTTGTTTCAANCTCCAACGGGAAAATAACTTAATTGTTTTTAATCTTGTCCTAAACACACAGAGATGAGAACATACTTTGGAAAGTTCAAAGTATTACACAAAACTATTATCATCATTTAATTACCAGAGATGTTGAGCAAGTACATTTTATGAGAGGCAGTCTGTTCTACAGCTTCTTAATTAAAAGGAAAATGTGAATGTAAAAAAAATTCCCCGCTGCACACAAATATATTTTTAAAGGAAAAATGTTTTTTAAGAGCAACCAAAGTCAGTCACTAAGAATTTCAAAAGTTCAGTAATTACTTTCAGCATCAATGCAATATGTAAGAAAAACACAGAGTTAAGTGGCATGACCAAAATACACAAATANGATTAACTGTGTTGAGTGTTATGGTGTGCAGCAATTTCTAAAAGATCAACACACATGAAATACTAGAAGAGGCAGGTATTCTGCTTTGCTCTTTAATTATGAAAAAAGATTCATATTCATGTAATAGAAAACCCCACCAGAACATCACGTTTGTCTATTAATGTGTACATTTTTTTATGTTGTTGTGTGATGGAGCCCACAGGGTTTCCTAGTGCTGTACCCAGCAGGACTGCATAAGAGGTTGATTGGACCACGGGCCTGGGTACCAGGTGTTTGTAAGGGTCTACACTTAACTGTAACTAGCAAGGGGGAGGTCTTTTGCTCCACCCCTTGGAATTGTTATAAACAGCCCTTTGGAATAAAGCTCTGGGCCAGTGGATAAGGATCCAGGCCCACTCGAGTNAATCCTGTGTTTTCTCTCTGTTTCTCTCCCCTCTACTTCTAACTAAGTCTCTTACCCTCATTACTCAAGAGTCCCTGGGGTAAATAATGGTGGGGGCTGCCCCCCCACAGTTGTGCTTCAGATTTTTAAAGTAGGCTCAATTTATACTTTCCAAGTGTGAAATGTCCAAATGTGAAAAATCGCTGGCCGGCTAGGGAGCAGGTGACTCATTACCTGTCTTTCGTGTGTGGTTGAGTAGTGAGGTCTTCTGCTGGTCTCTCCTTTTCCTTCCCTTGGTTTGGGCATTCATGGCCATCTTCCTGTCCTGTCTCTGCCTGCCTCTGAGTTTACAAGCACACACCTCCTGCATTATGTACGTGTTTTTCAGAGAAATCACCCACAGATGTGGCAAGCAAAAACGGGAATTAAGCAAACTCTGTAGCTCAGGCTTTGATGCAACGTGGAGGCGGCAAGTGAGCCTCAAAGTTTTCACACATCTAGTCTGCTTAGAGCTGCCAAGTGGAGGACCTAAATTCAAGTGCTTTATAATTGTTACAAATTGTGCCAAAGTACACTGTGTAGCAATAAATTACGAAGCTTATCTAAATTATAAAAGTAATTAAACTTTCCTCAGATACTCATAATTCTGCCCTCCATAAATTTTCTGTTCATTGCATATTCAATAGCTCTGTGTTCCAGTTAAATGAAAACAACAAAAAAGAAAGAAAACTAAAAAGAGAAATAAAAGGAAGAATGATTTTGTTCCAAGAACAACCATGCACATGTAACATAGGACACACCTAAACTCCAGAGAGACATAAACAATGGCTTTCAAGATCTGCAAACCAAAGCAAATGCTAATGAAAATATTTATGCTGGGGACAATGCTCATAGAGCTTTTTGTCATTTGTTTTCCTACCATTATTATAGACATTTGTTTTAACACAAGTTTTCTTTCATCCCAACATTCCCTCCTGCTTCCTGAAATCGTAAGTCTTGGGTAGCATGACTGTACACTTTGTTAAAATAATTGCAAAAATAATGAAAACAATAGTAACCCATTACATGGCCCTCGCCATTTGCAACAGGGTCCCTTCTTCATTCACTCTACATAGTAAAAGATCCACCCACTGCAGAAACAAGGCAGTCTGGGACGGATTACAGCTGCTGCTTGGAATCAAACACAACGGGAGCTGTGAAATTACAAAAATCAGAAGTTTATAGCCACAGGCAGTACCGGGAGGAATGTTACCATTTTCAAACTTAAACTTCAAGACAGACCCCAAATGACTTCTTGATAGTCTGAGAGAGGCGGGGGGGATCTCTTTTCAAAAGGTTCACCCGCATTCCCCGGGGACACAAATCAGCCAAGCAGGTGGGACAGTGGTGAAGGAAGCCCTTGTTTTAATGAAATTTCTCCAAATGATTAGCAAACACGATGAACAAATTATGAAAAAGTGCACAGGTTAAGACCCAAGTTTGTCAGCTGTACTCTGGGATCATCTGATTTTTCTGTTTGGGTACCTGGCTGCTCAACCCTAAATCGGGTACTTTTATTTCTGTATCTATTTCAATTTAACGAAAACATTTATTTTTATAAACAGGAAAGGAAATGAGTTTGAATAAGATATACTTATGCAATTACCATATCTAATAGCCAATTACATGTCCTTACATGAGCAGATAAATAATATATGCACATACATTTATCAATCTTGTCTGGGAGGGAAAGAGAGAAGACAGTCGATGAGAACCGAGCGACTGTATGCAGTATGCAGTTTTCATTATTTTATATTTGTATATGGGAAGCACTGTTTGTCTTCCACAAAGCCACAAACTGTAAACATTTGGTTTAAATCTTTTAAAATCAAACTAAACTACGCAAGTAATAGATTAAATATATTGTGTGACCTAGCAGTTCTATGATAGAACTGCTTACACTCTTCCTCTTGTCTTATAAAATAAAAGGGATAATATTCAAGTTCCTACAAAGCTATTAAAACACTAATTATTTTAACATCAGATTAAATGCTTTGAAGAGGACATCCGTGGGAAATGTTTGTTAGAGTGGGATCAGATGTGGTAAATGTCTAAAGTATCCATTAACTAAAGATACATGAAAGTGGAAGAGGGGNAAAAAAAACCTCTGACATGTACATGAATATGAAATTAATTCATTATGATCAGTGCTACTACAATGAACACAAATTAACTCATCACATTGGAAGACACTACCCACTTGTTATACCAACTGACAAAAAAACAATAGGACGATTATCCTCNACCAGGTGACACACGTGGCCATGGGCACTGCTAGCTTGTCAGTCACACAGTCATTTCCTTCCCTGCAAGTCTACAAGAAGACATTCTTGCAAGGAGGCTCTTTACCCACCAAGTTAAGTCAAGCATAAGAGCCAAGGACCCACGTTACCATGAGTTATCCTCACTCCGTATGCTGCCTACTGGGGCTGGTCCAGAGACGGCAGATGGGGCTAAGGGACGACACCAAATGATGTGCTCGCACTCTGGGTCCTCCAAAAGTGGACTCTCACCTTGCATGGCTCTGAGAGAGCATTCCTCAGACTGAAAGTCTGAACTCCGGAGCATGACAACCTTTCTTAACAAAAACCGGGTCTCTTGCCACACNAGTGTAAACTAGACAGTCCTGNCGTGAGCTAATGTCAAAGCCAAGTTCCGATGTCTTCTCCTCTAAGAGAACCTTTCTCGACATCAACAACCTTTGAAGTCCTTATACACAGGCGCTAGATCAACCCTAGAGTCTGCAGTCTACCACAAGAACAATCAACGAACTCATTCTCCTCTAGGAGAAAAATGGCTGCTCGTTTTCCTTCTCCCGCACTACGGGATACAAAGACCCATGACCGTTTCCAGCAGCATCGTCTTAACCACTCTCCCAATTTCAGTAACTGTACCATCAACTCAGGTGTTACACAGTGTAACCGCATCGTCTCAGCAATTTCAAGTGAATGGAGGGGGNGAGAAGCTGCATTTCAAGAGAGAGCTTTTCCCTACCCAAGATGCCTTTCTCCTTGGAAATGAGCAATGTGAAATGACAGCGGTTTCCTCTCAGCACGTGCTCCTTNTAGCTAGGGAAGACTTAAAGACATTTGGACAGTGGTAAAGTTTAATCCTCAGGCAGTTATACCATTATTCTTATGGAAAATTTCCTTCCTCCTCTTGAAATAGGTAATGTATAGTTGTTTGCTTCGTGGGTCTTCAGAGAAGGGTTGATTTTATGGCCATTTACAGTCCTGACCCAAGAAATAGAAACGTTACTCGGGTCATGAAAGGCTCCAGCTTAACATCAAAACTTGGTCAAGACGAAAGTTATTTATTCAAAGTTTGTCTTGGTGCTCAACGGGACTGAAAAGTAGGCATTCCTTCCTATGCTAATCTGCTCCCGATCCTTATTATTCAGCCTTTGTGGGTGCTAACACTACGTCAACACATCTGCACATCACAGATGCAGCACTCAGGTAGGAGGAAAGAAATCTGCCATACTAAGAGCAGACAGAGCCTCATATTCCTGCCTGAGAACTAGGTACCAATAAATGCTGTGAGCCCTGGTAGAAGGAATAGCAAAGTGTGTAGTTAGACAACTGGTTTCCACACAAGGTGAAGTACTTGAAAACAAAGAAAGACTTTTTCAGCCCAGACTAGCTCCATCTGTTCATGAAGGAGAACAGCACTCAAATATGACTAAACATTAAAACCACCTGGGGGGCCTTGAGACCAATCCAGTTGAATTGGGGATGGGGGTCAAGCACCCTAGTTTTCCCCATGCTCCCCAGGTGATTGTAAAAGGCAGCCAGGAACACAAGTCACTGAGACAGAAGCCAGATGGCCATCCATCTTGAAGCCAAAGAAAGAGCTTTACCATGAGGAGGACAGAGATCAGTTCATAGTGACAGCCTTGCTAGCTAGCCACATCCTACATGAACCTCTTACTAACATACAGATTCCAAGATCTACCAAATGGGAGTCCTAAGAAATGGTGCTCAAGAATGCTCTATGTATGCTTTAAAAATCTCCAAGTACATAAGGATTGTCAACTGGGGTTTCGAACCCCTGACCTGAACACAACTCAGAAGCTCTTTGTGCCCCCTAACTTGGTTGGTTTCCAGCACAATACTTCATGTTTAGATGGGTTCATGGGAACGTGCTTGCCAGAGAAATCTGAATGGCAGGGGATGAGTGGAGAAAGGGGAAAGTATTTAAGAAAAAAATAAAGAGAAAAGAAACGTAAGTGTCCTCTAAACACTCACACGTCTGCTTCTTAAAGGGCTGGTAATGAGCAGTGGTGCAGCAAAGACCCAAGGAAACTAAATTTTGTACCAGTTCATCTCAGCACATCCTGTTTATACGACTATTTAATGAGTCATTCAGCCAGGATGATTTTCTGTCTGAATATGTTAATTGCCATTTTTTTTCATAGCTCTCTATTAAACAGTACNGATAAATAGGCAGTGCGGGTGTTTGTCAGTGCTATGGGCCCCTCACCCTCATGGGGGTGAGCAACACGAGGGAAGATGAGGGAACTTCTTTTTTAAGTGTTTAATTCTTTCACCGGGTATTGGCTTTGGGACCCCAGTTCAATTCAAAAGCATATGCTAGCGTTAGCTTAAAGTGAAAACGAAATGAGGTGCTTCTCCCCCATATGCCACTGGTTTCATTCTATCAGGAAGAATTAGCTCCAGCAACAGGGCAGCAATGGGAAGCCTCTTGCTGGCAAGTTCCCCGCTTTCAGGAGGTTAGTATGGATATTTTAGGAAAGATAAACCCCAAAGAAAGGGGGTTCTTTTCCTTCACCCTGGTGACCTTTCAAGTACAGCTCCCTCAAGTACCAGTGTATAAAGATAACTCAATAATCCAGACACCCAGATGATCCAGGAAACGGGTGAAATGTCTAGTTAGTATTTTTGGATTATATTTAAGGAGTGATTAAGATAATTCATTTTCTATTTCATATGTCCCTGAAGGAAGCAGAATTTATAAATGTAAAATCGGAAGCATCATCAACACTAGAAGTGAAGTAATAACCAACACTGAAAAACCATATTTTATGCCCATCATCACTTAATAAATCAAACCACTTTTAATACTAATTTTTTGCATTTATGCAGTTTCTAGTGCCTTAATTTTAAGCATTTACATTAAACAAATTATATATCATTACACTGCTTTTGGAAGGAAGACAACAAAACAAACCTTAAGGCCATATTTTACTTTTAACTGCTTTGTTTACAAAAATTAAATGGTCAAATTAATAAAGCTCTCAATGTGTTTTTGACATCTAAAATTTTTCATAAATAAAGCAATGCAACAAAAAGATGAAACTCAGTGGCAAAAGTTCTTTTGTCTTTGTAACCGTTAAAGGACTTTATAAAATAGGTTCCTTCTTTTGAGTTTGAGTGGCAACTAGCAACATTGAAAAGGACAGGTTGGATTTTCAAAAGAGACAGAGCTGACCTAAAGGGAACACATTTTACAGCAGAGGAATAAACTGAGGAAACACTTTGCAGATTAAAAACCCCTTGAAAGGAAGCATCATCTATAGAAGGGAAAAAAAAATCTTTGCTGAGGAAAACAGCTGGAAACAGGAAGCTTTGATGCTACCACAACCCACATCAGGAAAAGCAAAGGCTGATTTCAGCTGAGCCTCCTTTCAGCAGGAGGGGGAGGGGCTGTGTGGCTCTGGTGCAAACTCATCCAAAACACCACTGCCCCACCCCAATCACGGAAACACAGGCAGCAAATGGGAAAAGAAGCAATAGGTAACACATACGAAACAGCACTTGACAGGTCTGCATGGAGCAGGGGGATGGCTGGCATGCTGGTCTCCTTCAGCATGTCCCCAACTCCCCAAATAAAAACAAACCAAGCTGGTTATGTTACTTGCGACAGGGTTTTTCTACCTTTGTCATTTTCCTTCATTATGGAGAAAAGGGTACAATCTCTTGTGACACTGAATCTGAAGTCACTAGGTTTTAGTAACCACCATCCTTAGACACCTAGAGTTTTAAACAGATCTGTTGGTCATCTCACAGATTTTCCTCCTATAGCTACCTGAAAAAATATTTACACGCAATGTATCCTGATTTAAAGGACGATGCAGCTGACAAAGAGAAATTCAGGTTACAAGTGTGGATGATGGCTGGTAACCAGTCATGGAAGGGGGAAGCTCAGCCAACAGATCTCACACGCCCAACACACCCACGTCTCAAGTCATTCTTGTGTTGCTCTTTGGGGATACTTTTTAAAGTAGGAATTACACAGCCAGACAATATAGGGAAAATAAACACAGAACTCTTTAACTTGGAACACACTAAGCCATGACATCATATAAATACTACACATGGAACATTTCATATTCTTCCCACAATGGTGATTGACACACAAGCTAAGGGAAGGAATCCACATGCAAGTTACATGTAGGTGGAGAAATTAATGACTCCTTTCTTCTAAAGACATTCTCAATAGACAGGAAAATTTCTCAGCATAAGAGGTTTCAACCAGGCTATGTTAAATGAGTATTAACTCCATCCAAACAGGCAGTGTGAGAGTAGGTATCTTCAGATATTCAACNCTGCAGAGGAATCCTCTGATGCCATGGTAACAGTTCAATCTCTAAGAGATGTCAACTATTAACACATAGTATGTGCCATCTCCTTACCAATGGATATTAATTACCTTCTATTTATTTTTATGCATTCTGAATATCTTTTATTTGAACTGAGTTACTATGGGAGCACTATAGCTTTGACTATCCCCATGTCCCATGATTTTAACAGCATGTAACTCTAAAGTAAGAGTGATCCTTGCCAACAAAATAAGGGAATTTACTTATTTGTGTCATTCTGGAAATGTCTATTTCCTTAGTCCAATATAATACAACAGATAGCCCAGGAAATTCAAGTTAAAAAGAGAATCAAGAGAACTAGGGAAATGGCTCATAAGTAGAGTGGGTCCTGTGTGAGCAGCAAAACTGAGTTCAGGTTCCTGTACCTACATGAAAAGCTTGTACAGTGGTACATGTAACCCAGCCCGGAAACAGGAGAATCCTTTGGGCTGCCTGATAAGTTGCCTGTGAGAAACCCTGCCTCAAAAACTAAGGTGGAAAGTGACTGAGGACATCCAATGTCTACCTCTGGCTTTCACACACATTTTACAAACACAATTTAAAAAAAAAATGATTTAGTCAATCTGGATTTTCCTTATTTGGAGCATCAACTTCATTGTGAACAGAATTTTCACATATAATTTCTATCATTTCCAAAACAACCTATGAAAAAAGCAGACTAAAACCTGTTTTTCCTACAGCCTAACCTGACTGCAAACAGGGTAACCATCCTCCACAAGGTCACAGATATTAGCAAAAGTGTCCAGACTTCTAACAGACAGTGGTTCCTCTATGAATGGGACCTAACCCTTTCTCATAACCCTCATCAATGCCTAGAAAATAATTACATCAGGTACCATAATTTTCAGGTCAAATTGCAGAATTATTCTTATTCTAGCACGTGCCTAGGGAATGCAGTTTCATTAAGCAGTGACAGTAATTGGTCTTGTCATGAGAGTAGGAAGCAAGGAACGGCACAGCCAGTCACCTCGGCTTTAAAATCTACTCTAATTGCCCTCATGCACTCTTGGCCCTTTTTCCCTCTGCGCTCACTCCATAAGGCTTACTGATCACCCACCTATTNCAGCAAGGCCACCATCAAGACGATGAGTTTGAGTCCGTCAGCANTGAAGTCTAAGAAAAGGCAAACGTGCACATGAGAGGAAAGAAACCTCTCCTCTTCGGAATATCGATGAGATGCTTATCTCTTGAAGCCTCACAACAATTATGGGAAGATGGAAAATGAGCCATGGGAGGAACCTGTGAGCTCTACTGAAATGTCCCCAAGCACCAAGACTGATGCTCAGACCTCATCACCTTGATGTCTCTAAAGGACAATAATGAAAAGTACGGTTTCTTTTTTTCTTTCTTTTGTTTTGTATTCTTTTAAGAGAGTTTTGGAGAGAGAAAGAATACTATGTAATTAGAATGGCCATTGCCCTGTGTGGAGATATAGAAATACTAAAATTTTTGCTGTTCCCAGTTCTCTTTAGGAGGAATCTTACCGAAATCCAAGCAAAAGTAGAAGCATGTTTGTTACCAAAGTTATAATACGCTGATAACACAAACATTGTGCTTCGCCAATGTTTTAGAGCATTGGTTCTCAACCTGGAGGTCATGACNCCCAAAGATCATTGGAAAACAGGGATGTTTATATTATGATTCATAAGAGTAGCAAAATTATAGTTATGAAGTAGCAATGGAAATAATTTTATGGCTGGGGGTCTGAACTCATTAAAGCGCCTCAGCATTAGGGAGGTTGAGAACCACTGCCACAGAGGGAATAGGATTACATCACTAAATAATTTAATCTTTTCATATACTTTTGATCCAGCCAAAATCTGATTTAAAACAATGGGAAGAGGCAAATCACTGCAAAGCCAAACACTGGCATCAATGCCAAAAGTCAATGGAATACACAAAAAACCCCACCAGCAGACCTCTGGTGATCTGCCTGCGGTCCCGCTGCCCCACTCTGCCTCTGCCCCATATGCATGGGGCCTAGTCTACCTCTGATCTAGTCAATTGCAAAATGGGCTGCAATGCTGCTAACTTTAAAAACCAATGAAAGTATTAAAATAAAAGAGACATCCTCTCCCTTATTTGGCAGGAAAACTGGAACCCAAATGTTCCCAACCTCCCTCAAGAACAAGCAATTATAAGGTGCACAAAGGCAATGGCTTTAAAACAACACGCTAATCCTAATATTAGTACCTTGAAAAAGGAAAACTGCCAAGACACTGGAATAATGCCCAGTTCTCCGTCTTACCTACAGCAATAAAACTGTCCTATAAATGTGAACAAGACAGTTAGGATACATTTTGGAGTGAGGTTATTGGCATTTTTTCCCCACCTCTCCATTCCCTAGGAGAACAAGCCTGACCTATGGAGGCAAAACACAGCAGATGGTAACCCAGCCCGCTACCAAGAGCACTTAGTCAATCCAAATAATTCACATAAAAATGAGGCAAGATGTTCAATGATTTATGGCCTCGATTTCACTAGATAATTAAAGAATCTGACTCGTCCACAGAATCACCTTTTTATTGTCAGATGCTGGGTAGCTAAAGTGTGTCAAAACAAAACGTTATTTTATGACTATTAACAATAAAATAATTACTTGGTACTTATTAATAACATAATTGATATTATTATAGCAAACACGTGTGCCAGGCACTCTAGTTCGNGATTTATAGTAGAAGATTTATTTATTCCTTATTACAGTTCTAGGAAACTCTTATGCTACTGCACAGATCAGGAAACTGAGACACACATACCCCAAAAGAAGGATAAAGAGTGACCCAGAAGATGAATCTAGATAGGAAATCTAGAGCAGTTTTTAGATTCTGCAATTGCATAGGAGTGGGTTTAACACTTATGGCAAAAAAATATTTTAAAAATGGAATTCGTTTACAGGAGGAGATCAAAAGACCGGGATCCTCGGGGCCTGCTTTCCTGAGTCCTTGATTCCCTGTTCCCTGTGTACCATGATGGAGACATCTCTCTGAGCANCAGGCTCCCTTGTGAATGACAGGGTGTGATAGACGCTGAAAAGTTTGTGCTATTTCAGATTCTAAAGGTGAACACTCAAATCTCTGTTTCACTTGATGACCACACCATGAAGCCCTCGCAGGAACAAC
>LZPO01117116.1:22479-35502 GCA_001675575.1 Neotoma lepida
GGTTCAAGGTCACCTTAGAAAAGAGCAGAGATGTAGCAGAGCAGGAGAATGAGAATATGAACACCTGGCAGATGGATAGCAGCGCTGTTGACCCCCTCTTCTGTTCCTAGGATTCTTTTTCTTGCTGTGGTCAAAATGGAAACATGAATGGAACAGATGAGAGTGAAAGCTGAGGTTTGCACAACCGTAACTTGTGACTTGGGTAACTTGATTTCCTCCAGGGCCAGTTTTCTTGTGACTGACATTGAGAGNNGGTGCCTTCTCCCTTGGGCTCTTTCAGGTGAGATATGTCATGATGGGGCACACAAAGTATCCCTTGAGATGCATGGCATAGAGTATATGCTCAGTAGATAGACACTCCCTGTCTAACCCTCCCAGCCCATGGAGCGCTCAGGAGAGCCCGTAAGTATTAAGGGAGCTTCTTTAACAAGCCTTATAAAATAATCTTTCCCGATGAGTAGATGCTCAGTTGTTTGGTTTCTTCAGAAACAGAATTCGGAGATGTGAAGTCATTCCACTGCCAGGCGCTGGCAACTTCTGTCTGTTGAAGGGGCAGAATGGAGGTGAGATGCCTACACTCATGTTGGTGTTGATTTGGAATGATGCACTGTCCCCCTTGCCTCTTCCCCTCCCTTACCCCATGGTGACTACAGAGGACCATACGACTAGTTCAGAACCAGTGGTGATTGTTGGTGGTGGATGATGGTCCGCTGTCATCTGGAAAGTGTTCACCTCAAACATTTTTAGCGTTTCACTCATACATAATGGGTTGATGGCATGTGAGACACATATAACATTTGGGCTCTTCGGGCTGGCGGGAATATGCAACCCATAGCCCTATGGGNTACGTGNCGCTCAGGGTACCTGTGAATGTGGGCCAATGCGCTGCAGATCATAGCATGTCACACATGAAAAAGTTGGACATCCTTATTCCAGCCAAGAAACTACCTGGATTTAGAGCTGATTCCACACCAGCCTGAAAACTGTCCTCAAAGTTCTGGCTCATCTGCTGGCATTGGGGAAGTCTCCTTTTCATTTTTGAAGCACTGTTAGGTCTGTATTTTAAATTATCTGAGCATGAATGGAGATGCTATTACAAACTGTGCTGGCATGGCAGCAGGCAAAGCAGGATGTGTGGTCGCACTGGTCAGCTCACCCGGGCACAGGATCCTGGTGCATCAGATTGTGATACCTGGTGTCAGCACCATCATTTCAAAAGATTTGAGCACTGGGGAGCACCCACGCTGATTTGGTGATTGCATTTAGNTGTTATTAAGAGTTNAATTCGCTGAAGACTCCTGTAAGAGCCTGAAGACTTGTGAGGGAAAATAGAAACACTCCCATTTGCATAATGATTTACAGTTTACAGAGCATTTTCACACACATTGTATCACCAATCTGGACCTCCTCCTNAAACTTCAAAACTCCAAACTGCAAGCATGCTGCTTCTGATGTAACCTGGTTAATGCTAAACTTGTGATGTCACNTGTCCCAGCACCATGCTTCCTCCAGGATGCCTCTCTCTTCAACCCACCATTCCTATCCTCCCCGAGAGGGTAACTTCTGGAGATCTCAAGGATTAAGGGTGTCTTGCTTAATCCTTGAAGATAGAGCTGGGGTTCATGCTCCTCTGTATTCTGAAAACCAGAAGAGGAGGAACAGGAGAATGTTTATTATAACCTTAGTAAATCCAGATTGAAAGGTGCCTCTAGACTTTAAGATGCATGCTAACCACCTGAAGAATTTGTAAAACTAAGAGTCTCACACAGTAGAACTGAGAGCGCTTGAGTTTGCCATGACTAGAAAGCACCTACATGACGTGTATGCAGGTGGTCCTTGATGATGCTTTGAGGTCAGAGTCCTTGAGTACGAGATTCCAATGTGGCTGGACATTTGCCTCACAGGGGGAGTTTAAATCTGGATCACACTTGCAGAGTTTCAGATGCAATGGNTAAGTTTGCACCTGGGCAGCAAAAGTGTTAAAAAGTCTTTAAGGGTTCCTGAAGTGAAGTTCGAAGACCTTGACGTTAGGAGGAAAACCTGCCATGCCGTCCAGCTTTCAAACATCAAGGGTTAGCGCTCCCCTCTAAAGCCAGGGGAGAGGCACTAATGGTATCTTGTATTTCTTGGGTTGACAAAAAATCTTTCATACAGTCTCATCAGTTCTAACAACCCAAGCAGGAGGCACTTATTTTTCCCCAGGTAATCANACTCCTCCAGCTCTTCATAGAGCTGAGTCATGACTATAGGTAGGTGTTGAGTTTTAATTACTTCAACATATTCCTTTGTCCCTGGAGGATGGAGGAAGTACAAAGCTGATGGACAGAGGTCCTGAGTGCTACTTCTGACAGTTGATTAGGGTGTCATCTGGTTTTGGAACACATTCCTTACTCTAGGCCATGCGTCCCTGCCAGACTTGTATACTCTAGCTCCTCTCTGTCTGGAGCCAGACGGAGGGAGGGAGGGAATGTGAGCACATCTCATTTCTGCTTGATCCTTTCTCCACCTGTCAAATTCCCACCCACTCTCCAAGTCCAGGCTCAGCTTCCCCTGGTCTATTAGGCAGGCTTAGNTTCTCCCACACCCCACCTCTGTAGTTCCCATTAGTGTCTATTCCTTTAGTTGAATCTTGAAAGAAGCTTAGGAAAAGGAAAAGCAGGGTACACAACTGGGATATTGATAGTGACTGGTTATCACAGTCATTTGAGCACTAAGTTTTTCACAATCATACACTCCACAATGATGCTTTGGTTAACGATGGACTGGCTGCATCACAGTAGTCCTGTAATATATGGTCTGGTGACATTATGACCNTGTTGATTNGTGTAAGTATATCTTGTGATATTTACAAAATTATGAAGCNTTTTCTTTCGCATGTTTGCGATAGAGCCTCAAACAGCTATCCTACTATAATTTTATTTTATACCGCTTCTAAGATGCTACATTGCTCATGCATTTCATCTCAAGTTTTCTGAGAAACAAGTATTCTTGCTATTTTAACAATTTAAGTATTATGAGAAATTAATTAGAATCTTAATTAAATTAGACTCATCAAAAGATAAGGAATAAATGAAAAAGAAAAAAATTACCCATAATATTGTCACACAAACATAACTGGGTAGAATTCTATTGTGCCTCTGTCTGGTCTGTTAGATGCACATGTTTTTAAAACAGTTTGTAAGGCTGGTGTCTGTANTTTCTGCACCTGCTTTGGTTTGGAACTCTGGCATATATACTCCCCCTTGTAGTATTGTGACATCTGCGAGCATCTTTTTTAGTGGCCATGCTCTATTCTGTAAAGTGTACAGACCACATTTTGTACTTGCACTACCTGGCTGTGGGGGCATGGAAGTTGCATTCAGTTTTTCTCCGTGTTGAATAAATGATGAGGCGAGATCTTGTGCTAAAGGCATATTTAAATGCATTTGGGGATATTTCTTTGAGCCAATATTGTTATCCTTTCCCCCCCTCTCCCCAATTTATGCTATTCACTATGCCAGGTCTGGGATTAAGCATGCATTGCCTTATCTCTAGAAACTTACACAGTTTTCAATTGTGGTAATGTCACTAGGTTAAAAAAAATTTGTTAGTTCTCATTTCTTTGACTACTAGGGAGTTTGAAGAAGTATCACAGGTTATTGCATCTTCAAGGGTTGTCATGTGTTTTAAAAGGACTTCCTTTGAACTGTCTCCTGGGTGACTGTCCTGGCTAGNTTCAGTTGTCAACTTGACACAACCCAGAGCCATCTGAGTGGAAAGCCTAGATTGAGAAATTGCCTAGATCAGGTGGGACTCATCTGTGGGGCATTGTCTTGATGCACAAGGGCCCAGACCACAGTAGGAAGCACTGTTCCTATTGTGCTTATAAGAAAGCCATCTAGGCATGAGACAGAGAGCAACCCAGNAATCAGCAATCTTCCACGGTTTTTGCTTCAGTTGTTGTTTAAGTTCCTGCTGATGCCTGTCCCCACCACCCCAATGGACTGTGACCTGGAAATGTGAGCCAAATTAACCCTTTCCTCCCCTAAGGTGCTTTTGGTCATAGTGTTGTCTCATCAACTGAAAGAATCTAGAACAGTGCTGTTATATATCTCTGTGTACCACGGGCCTCTTATTCTAGAACATACCAGTAGCCTGTTAAATAACCATTCAGTGAGAGTGAGCTCTGCTGAATGCACCAATCCCATCTATGAATGCTCAAACATCCCTGTCCCTCTTTATTATGTTTGATTTGTAAATAGAGAAGTGCTGACAGAAACAAGTACTNCAGTCTTGCTGTGTGTGCAGTCTTATTTCCTGGTAGTTTTCATTGCACATACTAGCTGGTGGTCTCTANAATGGGTGTATCATGGATGCTGGGTTCCCATTACATACACACATGTGCAATCTTCTACCTGGAATCTCATTTCTAGATGTCTATATCGACTATGATTCTATTGTTTGGTATACACACATTTATTACTTTTTGAGATAATTTTCCTTTAGCAAACAAATGATGCAAAAGGGTCAAATGGGCTATTAGCATGTATGTGACATTCATATGTTGTATCTTTTTGTTCTTAAGGAGGGCTGAAAATTGTATCATTTACAGGGAATCATTGGCTTAATGCAAGAGCTGAGCCAGATAAAACTTTGAAAAGCTTTGTAAACTAATAATTACAAATGTGTACCTAGTGTTTTAAATTTATGCTTTATAACCACCAAATAGGCTAAATATTAAAAAAATTATTTCCTTATTGTTTTTTCTTCTGTTAAGTAAGTTCTTCATCTTCCTTTACCTAACTGCTCTCTTAATTTCTCTGGTTTTTAATTCTTAATTTTTTTGTAGTTTTCTTCTATTGGTATTTTGGTGGTCACTGGGGATAATAACACAGAGAAGTAAAGACTACTCTAATTGTTTTTCAGTGGCAAGGGCTGTCCCTAGTGCTCTGGCTGGCTCTTAGGAACCTATTCCTTATACTGACTTGTCTTCCCAGCCTTNGTACAAGGGAGGTGCTTCTTATTACTGCAACTTGATAATCCATGTTTTGTTGATAACCATGGGAAGCCTGCCCCTTTCTGAACAGCAACAGAGGAGGAGTGCATGGAGGGGGATGGGAACAGAGGAGGAAGGGGAAACTGAGTTCAGGACATAAAATAAATAAATAAATAAGAGGGTTATGCCATTAAGTCATCTTAAGCAGTAGTGTTTGTCGTAAGTCAGAGCTGTCTTCACTTACAAGGAGATGCTTCTAGTAGGTAGGGTGTCTTCNGTATATTTTAAGGATAAATTGTAAACACAGACAGGTGCAGTCCTTCCCATTAATTGAAAATAGTAATTTCTTATAAATGCACACGGGACCACATTTGTACGCCTGTGCCAAAATCAAGAGCGGAATTGGTAAAACAAAACAAAACAAAACAAAACAAAAAAAACCATTTAGGTAAAGTTTTTTGTCCTCTCAACTAATTCTGGAGCAGAATTTAGAGAGAGGGAAAGGATGTGGGAGGATACATTATCTGTTTCCATAGCAATGCTTTCATCGTGATGTGTGTCAATACCTCTGGCCCAGACTTGTTTCAGAGCTATAATGGACAAGTATGGGCATACAGATACAAAATGCAAATCTCTTATCACATTAATTGATTGATTACATTCTAATTGGAATGGAGAGTAGGGAGCTGGGCTTAGGAGAAAGGGATGGAGAGTAGGGAGCTGGGCTTAGGAGAAAGGGATGGAGAGTAGGGAGCTGGGCTTAGGGGGAGAAAAGGAGAGAAGGTTGGAAAACCACTTAAAATGTTGTCCAAATTGAGCACTAAGATCACATATCAATCAAAAAAAATGCATAGAAAAGAAAGCATGCCAAAATGTATTTAAACTTTTTCCACTGTTGGTATTTAGATGAACTGTAGCTGTTAGCTCTACATGTGCACAAAAAAGCCTTTGCAGGGTAAGATTGTGGCTGGTGGGGCCTCCCCCATCATGTGCTCCTTTGATGTCTTTGCTTTCATAAATGGCCAGTTTCTAAATATCAATTAAAATATTATATTAAAACCCTGGGAAGGAATTATTCCCTAATTATGTATTCATTCTTATTTACCCACAGTAAATTTTTCAAAAGAGATGTACATAGTGTGAGACAGCCTTCATCTCTGCAGTCCTGGATGTTTATGATGCATGTTTTACNTTTGTCATAAAAATAAATGCTATGTCTATGTTAGGCAGCACTTGACAAATGTCATTCAATTAAGTGACAATCTAGAACACAAAGCTCCCAAAAATCNGAGTTAAAAAAAACAACAACAACCCATAATATCTAATGAAACACACCAATAAAATCCAATAATATTACTATATGGGCATTGACGTTATTACTTAAGTTTTTGCTTTAATAAGTTTAATAAATTGCTGCTATGAAGCAATTGTAATTGGTATGTGTTGAGTATGTCTCTTCTAGATGATCAAATATGCATGCTTATCTTAAAGATGTATACTGTCTTAAAGAAGATAATATTTCATGAGCTAGCTTATAATAATAAAAGCAACAATAATTACTATTATTAATGGAATTTTATTTGGAGCTCATTGGGATTTAAAAATGTGAATATTGGAAATTACATNATATCTATTNTTAGATATGCATTTACAGAATAATTAACNTTCTAGAAATTAACGGCTTCCTTATGACCTTTCAGTGTTTATTTTAGCTATTTCAGAATTTTTAATTAAAAAATACATCTATATCACCTAAAGCTAAGGAAGTTCTATGCTGTGGAATTTGAGGGATCCTGTATAGACCTAATGGTAACTTTTCTGGAAGATATTTTATTTGTAAATAAATGAAGATTCTTAACTTTATTGAATGGATTTTATGTTACCATAGTCCCTTTTTGGNATCCAGGACCCTGATGGCCAACAAGTCNAGCAGGAACAGTTTGCATCAGGTTCACTGAAAAAACCTGTGTCAAAAAATAAGGTAGAAAATAGTTGAGACAGACATATGACTTCATCTGGTGAACAAACACGGGCAAGTGCACCCACCCAGGTGCATGGGCACACATGCAACAGTCTGTCCGTGCATGCACCCATACAGAAATGGCAGCCTTTTAAAATAGACTGGTGGAGACGAANAATTCTTGATTGTCCGGACATTGAAGTTGTGGGTGGGCTAAGTTCAAGGAAGTGAGCTTCAAGTTAGATGCTGCGGCATATTCTCTTCCAGAGAAGCAGGACATTAACTATTTCTTCAAGTATGCATGAGAACTAGCATGCAGGAGACGTCTTGGCACAAAAATCCTTGTACTAGGTTCCTTTGAAAATGGAGAAATGGTGGGGAATTTAAGTCTTATAAATGTGCTCTGTATAAAAACCTGGTTTTCTTTCCTTTGGTTGAAGGTGTTACATTGCAAGGAGACTTTATACAGTGTATCCTTATGGGAGGAGGACTCAATGTGTTAGATTAATTTTTTAACAACATTCTACTTGGTAGTGTTAAATGCATTTTCTCCCTGAACTATTGTGAATTTAATGGGCCATTCTCTGTGTTGGCAGGAGATATTATTATGGGAATTACAGTGGAGCATTCCAACTCATATATTTTTAGAGAGTCAAATACAGCTTTTCCCCCTATTATGCTGCCCTAAGACATACCCATGGGGGATTTAAATCCCTGAAAATGAGCAATGCTATTCTGCACTGGGATGTTTGATAGATAAAACAAACACTTGAAATANTATTTATTAAAGTGACTAACACCTATAATTTACATGTGAATTCTACCCAAATGTCTAGTGCTTAGAAATGACATCAACTATCCCAGTGGCTAACCTTAGTTTCACTTATATTTACCTGAGAATAATATAGGATAGTGTATAAACATCAGAAATGTTTTAGATTGCTGTTAGACTTCCATATGGCCTTTGGATATAATATATAATATGTTATATAGAAATATACTAGTTTTACAAATTCTTTCAGAATTAATAATACAAATTTTTAATTCTCCCTCAGGTTTTGGTATCAAACAGTGTTAATCTTAAATATAGGGGATTCCAGAATTCAAAACAGGAACCCTTGATATCACATGACCAAGACAACTAAAAAAGAAAGCATTAATTTGGCTTACAGTCTTAGTGGGTCAGAGTTCATGATGGTAGAACAAAGGAATGGCTGAGAGCTCACATCTTGATCTAGAACCATAAGGGAGGAGAGAGAGAGAGAGAGAGAGAGAGAGAGAGAGAGAGAGAGAGAGAGAGAGATCGATCTAATTTGAAATCACATGAGTCTATTGAAACCTCAAATCTTCCCCCAATGACAAGTCCTCCAACAAGGCCACACCTCCTAATTCTTCTCAAGCTGTTCCACTAACTTAGGACCAAGTACTCAAACACATGAGCCTATGGGGGCCATTCTCATTTGAACCACCACACAGACATTCATTGAATTAGGTGCTTTACTGGTTTCAGTCAAAAATGAATAATTCCAATACCAAGTGTTTAACACAGGTGTGTCAGGACCTCTCTCCACAGATGTCTCAATTAAACAGTATTAGTTGCTTCCTTAGAGTTCTTGGGGACCCAGAGCAAAATAATTTATCCTCATTCTCCCAAACAGTACCTTTTCTTAGCCTTTTAGCTCTGCTGGTTTTATTTGTCTTATTGTGGTGTAATGTCACCAGAAGCTTTATTTTCTATCATTTTTGTCATTTTGTTTCTATCATTTACATCAGTGTTGTGTTTCTGGCACCCCATTTCTTTCTTGTTACCCTTCTTTCTTCAGGCTGCTAAAAATATNGTTGAATATTTCAACCTGACCTGCANTCTTTTTCATTTTCCCTGTATCATAGATGGGACAAACCGTGTTTCTGGGGTGAGGGGGCTCCTATCTTATCTTTTTGGTGCTAGGGATCCAGCCGAGGGCCTCACACATGGTAGGCAAATTCTCCAAAACTGGCTAATCTTCCCTCTTTGCTCTTTCTCCTGATTCTGATGTCCCTCCACAATCAACAGTGTTCTGTATACTTACCAAGCATGGAGCCTTCTCNGTCCTTCACTGTGTACCTAACCTCTGTCTCTGATGAAACTGATTCTTTGAATTGTCATAGTCCACAAAGAAGCTCTCAGACTTCACTCTCATAGCACGGTTTACAACAATTTAATGAAGTTTTCTACCATCCCAAGTCCCCAAAGATGACCTATTCTTAACACCATAGGAATGCTATGTATTGTTTTGATCAGAAAGTCCACACTCTCAGATCCTGAACACAAACACACACCAAGACACTGAGAAAGAGAGAAATGAGGAGATATCAATGTTTCTGCCCACGATCTTTAACATGTATCCATGACTGGTCAACATTCTGAGTGGAAGGAAAAAGCCCAATTTGGTGATCAGATCAACTCTGCTAAGGTTGAAGGGTAGACGTGGAGAACAGTTATGTAAGCAGAGTGGGCAGACAGAATTATTGATGGACCAGGGCCTCCCTCTAATCCAGGTTTATATTTGCTACCCCTTAAGGTACATTCTATTTCTAAACAGGGTTATTTCTGAGACATTCAAGTTCTATTCCAGTTCCTTTATTTCCCATCTATGGAGACGGTCTTCAGAAGGCATTCACTTGTTTTACTGCTGACTAGAATTTTTCCCTCATTTCTCCTTCCATGATTCAGCCCACTAGTTGAGATGCAAAGGCCTCACCCTAAAGCAATTGTAAGCTATGGAACAATGCTACAGTCTTGGGGTCTGGTGGAAGGCCGTAGACAGAGCCAAGTCAGGGCAAGAAGAGCAGCCCAGGATCAGAGCATGGAGTCTAACTGAAGAGGAAATTAGGAGTGACAGGAAACCAGGTGCACGTGGGGGCTTGGGCAGAAGGTCCTGGACGGCTGACAAGAACATCAGTTCCCAGGGAATAGGGTAGCTGTAGTTCTAGCCTGTGACAGGATCGGTGTTGGCAGATGCCCTGGGAAGGCCAACCCCCACCAGGTGAAATGTTCATGTTCATGAGTCATGGATTCCAGGAGCAGCAGGTCTCAAGGGTCTGTTGCTGTCACATGTCAGAACCCTGGCAAGTCAATAAGCCTGGGGGTCTGAGCTCTTCCTTCAACCTCCTCAAGAACAGACTTTCAGTGCCTCCTCCTATCATNCATTTCAGGACTTCCCGTCACTTATAAGAGCAAACTCTCCCTTTCCTCAAAGCCATGTTAGTTTTGTGTGTCTCCTCAGCACAGAATTTGAGAACACTTCATCTTTTCTACCTCAAATTTTCTTTACTTTGAAAAAACAAACCCAATGCATTTAACCTTTCCTTATTAAGCATGTATTTATTCAGTGCATATGTGTTTTTTGTTGACAAATGTTCTATAGCTGGGTAATGGGGTGGAGGCTTCACTGAGCCTGGAGCTCACTGCTTTGACTCCATTACCTGACTAGGAAGCTTCAGGTATCCACACATTTCTGCTCTTGGAGCACAGGAGTGATAGGCAATACTCCTGGTTCCTGCATTTATGTGAGTGCTTGGGATCCAAACTCAGGTTCTTGTGACAGTGTCCCAAGCGTTTTACCAACGGAGCCATCTCTGCTCAGAGATGCAGCCCCCTCCTCTCCAGTTTTTATCTTCATCAAGCTATCCTTACCCATGGGTTAAAATCAAACATGGCAGAGACAACATTGCGGTAGTGCGTGCATACAGACACCACACACAGTGTTAGGTGTGGGTATAAGTGCTTTATATATGTTAACTCATTTAATTATGACAGCTTACTGTCACTGTCTTCCAGATGGGACACTGGGTTCAGAGAAGAGTATTTGCGTATCAAAGTCCAAAGACACTGCAGTGGCCGTGTTGACATGTTGACAGGCAGTGTAATATGGAGATTCTGTGCCACTGCTCTTGGGCTTAAAGAGGATGTGACCCCCTCCCTGCATTGACACTACAATCCCTTCCCTTCTGATACCTAGCTCCTTTTCCCAGAGACTCAGGTTTTTCAACATGTAATTTTTCTCTGATGTTGGACTCTGTATTTCTACGTAATATATAGTCATGGCTATTTGTTGGTTTATTAGCTTTTGATACTATCTACTGAATGCCTATATGTGAGTTGATGATAATTTCACCACACACCTTCCTATATTTCCTCCCTCATACTCTTCATCTTGTCTTAGAATTACTTATCCATCAGCACTAACCTTATTGTAATTATGCACATTTTTATCATGTACCAGATCCTATATAATCATTATATTTCTTTCTTATTTTATTTTTATTTCCTGGAGATGAATAAATTGCCTGATTTTTCATTTATTTGCTTGTACATGCAACTATTATTTTCAGATATTTTTTCCTGGTTGTTCAAATATTTGAGATAAGGCACCAAGTCTCCACTCCTGCAGAGCTTTCTCTGACAGTGGAAACCGTCACAGACTCTATCCAGCAGTGACCAGCTCTTCCCTGCATCTGCTATCCAGTTCTACCTCAGGACCATTCTTTTTGGCCTGATTTCCTAGATCCCTTGTCGTCTTTCTCAGCTTGGCTCTCTTGCTGTGAGTTCTTTCCCATCACTGCATCACAAACCATTCCAAAGATCATCAACTTAAAGCAATTTCTTTTCTCTCTACTGTTCAGTGGGTTCACTGGGTTGTTCTGTGCCATGGGACATAGTGGCTGGGGTACTGTGACACTGGCAGTCACCATGAGCCTGACTTTGCAGAGTGAGGATGGCTCTCTCCCACAGCTGAAGGACAAAGCTGGCTGCTGATTGGGAGCTTGGCTTGGGCAGCCAACTAAAACACCTACATATGGACTCCCCATGTAGTGTGGGCTTTTCACAGCACAGTTGGTGACCAAGATTGGGATTGGTGAGGGAGAATCCAAAGAACGAACTTTTAAAGATGCCCAGAAGTTGTCTGTAAGGTCTCTCATCATTAGCCATGGACGGCCTCCAGTCTCTCTTTGCCTGCATTCTTCTCTTCTAGAGAAATCACAGCTATGGTTTGGATTTGGAATGTACTACAGAGGCCCATGTGTTGCGAACTTGGCCTCCAGCCTGTGATGCTAATGGAAGTTCTAGAATCTTTAGGAAGTGGGGAGGTCTGATGTCATTGGGGTATGCCCTCTGGAGCAGCAGTTCTCAACCTATTGGTTCAGACACCTTTGGCAAACGTCTATCTCAAAAATTAATTATGATTCATAACAGTGAAATTACAGTTATGAAGTAGCAGTGAAAGTAAGTCTGTGACCCCCTCCATGAGGCACAACATGAGGAAGTGTATTAAAGGGTTACAGCATTAGGAAGGTTGGGGACCACTGCTCTAGAGGGTTGTGCAGTACCAGTCTCTCCTGTGCGTGCCCGGTCTCACTCTGTCTTCCTCTTACACTCTTCTCAGAATCTAGAATATAAGCAGCTTCATCTACTACATATTCCTACCATGATACAGTGCCTTGCCACAGGCACACAGGCAATGGAGCCCAGTGGTGATGGACTGAAATTTCAAAACCCTAAGTCCAAATAAACATTCCCCTCTTACAAGTGGATGGCATCAGATGGTGTCGTTGTTGTTATTGTTGCAATTACAGCAAGACAGTGAAAGAGAAGTACAGACTCCAGGGAAAATCAATATGTGTGTAGATGGATAAGATGACTAGGTGGAAACCATCTTGGAGACCAGCTTCCATGGTCACCTATGCTGCTGCTATAAGTGACCTGTAGCACTCGGTTGCTTTAACACAATGTCACTTTATTTCCTGCTCATACTTCTCTGCTCTCCCCCTCCACTGTTTTCTTCACATTCCTCCAAGGGCACTAGAATCCTGTGTTTTTAGGTGGAGGATGGAGAGAAAGGGTGTGGGCCACAGGAGACATCTTTATTTACTATTGTTTTTGGACAAGAATTATCACACATCACCATGTCCTTATCCCATTCTCAAGCACCAGGCACATGGTCAAACCTAGACACAAAAGGAGCTAAGAAAAATAATTCTTGTGTGAAGAATAGGTGCCCAAGAAATGCCTTATGGATAGAAGAGACATTGTTTTCTGTGGCTAACT
>LZPO01117116.1:58217-71920 GCA_001675575.1 Neotoma lepida
AAGGAAGCTGCAGTGGATGCAGTGAGCCATGCAGTAACCCCCTTGATCCATACATTTTCACATGTAGGTATTTATCCCAAAGAATTATTGGCTGGTTCAAGACCCCTTGTCTCTGCTACACCATTGACCCTGGACCCTCACTGGGACTCTTCCTGGATATCCTAAGTTGCTGCCCTATGTCATNGAGATCTTGAAGTACTGGATCTGCAGGACCGATCCCTCTGCCCCACACATGCTCCAGGACATCTCAGTTGGGGTGGATGTTGGGGTGGGTTAACACATAACTATGGTTCTGGGCCTGGGTAGTTGCAGGGTTGGTCAGCCTGCCAGCTCTCTCCTGTCTTCACCACCACGGTGANCTCTCCAGCATTGCTCTGGCTAGTTCACCCCTTGCAGCAACGAGCAAGGGGGCAGGGTCATTTATCCTGCTTTCACGTCCTCAGGGTCAATTCTTCCACACATATACCTTCAGGTCCAGTACTACTGTGTTGCCCAAGAGAGGTGTAGGGACCACTCTCCTTAGTGTTGCAGCTGATGAGGCACAGAAGCAGCTCTCTTGCTCTTATAACCTCAGGGACAGCTTTTCCACCTGCCTCAGGCATTGATGGGTGTGTGNGGGGATGCATCTCTTCTCTGCCCATGCTGCCACNTGACAGATGAGTAGTGGGGACAGCTCTCCAGTGACCACAACATTGCTGGTTGGCTCATTCACACCTCCCCCAATAGGGTCAGCTCTACTGTACTGCTCAGGTGAGGTGCAGGGCCTGCTCTCCCAAGTGTTAAAGCTGGTGGGGGGCAGGGACAGCTCTCAGCTCTTATCACCTCAGCAGACTTCTAGTCACACTCTGCACCTCAAGCTTTCTTATCTACAAATTTGGGATACTTGTAATGTCTGTCTTATTGAGGTTGTTTTCAGAGTTAAGTAGGTCTATCCATAGCACGTGGCATGGTTAGTACAGTCCCCAGTACACAGACAGTGCTCAACTGTAGCTATTATTATTTGTCCAGTGGACATTTCTGAATTGAGTGTCAACATGGCTCATAAAGTTGGTTGGAGCCCAGGAAATATGGAGATGAATTCACAGTCTCAGGCTATAGGGCTTTGACGATTTTCTGTGGGAAGCTATGAAGGAGATAGCAATGAGGAGTGCTCCAGGGAAGCCTTGCTGCAGCTGTGCTGAGAGCAGTGGGAGGGCACAGAAGGGAGTTCTCATTCAGATGTTAAGAGTCTCAAATTAACAGAAGCCATTGAAATTTCCCCCCGAATCACTTACATTTACAGAAATGTTCCATATGGCAGATGATGACCTACAAATTATATCCATTTCTTTAAAAAAGTACAATTTAGCCTTACAGAGTAATGTAAGATAAAAGAAACTGCATTTCCAACACACTGACCTTGGAGCTACCTATCAAGTAAAATTTTCAGGGCTACCAAGGAAAGAACAGCTCATGGAACATTTTCCCTCTAAGGGAAATAGTACAAATTCCAGTGTGAACAAATAAATGTTTTGGTAAAAATCAAAGGTAACGGAAACATTAACTGCCTGGAGGGACTTGGAGAATGCTTCTTGGGGAAGATTCTATTTGAGCTTTGTATTGATTGTGTTTGAACTGAATCTGAAGGGTTGAGTTGGAACTAGTCAGATGGGAAAGGACAGTCAAGGGAAGAGAGCAAACATGCAGAGTCCCAGCATCCGAGAGGTTCAAAATGTCTTGAGGAATTTTAAACAATTCAAGTTGACTGCAGGCTAGGGATTGAGGTAGGAGGCCATGAGCACTGTTTAGGCATAGAGACTGGAGGACTGTCCAGGTCATGTGGGGTTCCTCTTGTATTCTGTGAAGCTTTAAATGTCATCTAGAGAGGATGGAAAAGGCTAGTAAGAAAGGGAGAGCCTTGAATGCCGTCACAATTTGGAAAGATAGCTCTGATTGATGATGGATCAAAACTGCAAAATAGCAGGCAGTTACAGCAGTCAAGGGAAGGAGAGGTGAGCTCCAGAGAAGTGNGGAGAAGAAAAAACATTTGTTGGGTTCCATGCCACCAGACAGTCAATAAAATGATCCCCTGCTGTTTTAAGATGCTGTGTGGTATGTTTTAACTTACCCNGTCCATTAGAGACCTTGCTTGCACTTCACTGTGAAGTNCAGTTAGAGCAGGTAGGAATTACNTTACAGCTCGAAAATTAAGAGGCAGTTTTGCTGAGGAAGTGGNTCATTCAAGGTCACAAAGTAACCATTGGAGAATGAATGTGGGGGGTGAGGATGAGAGCTTGGTTCTCTGGAGTTCCAACCTGATGTTCATTGTCACATATCCACAGAGTTTTTCCCAAGTTCTTCATTCACAAGCATGAAAATGTGAATGGCAATCCTGAATTTAGACTACCCAAGCCTCATCAGCGTC
Source organism: Neotoma lepida (assembly GCA_001675575.1). NCBI lineage: Eukaryota > Metazoa > Chordata > Mammalia > Rodentia > Cricetidae > Neotoma > Neotoma lepida. The sequence goes on from LZPO01117116.1 coordinate 60,622, forward strand.
ACTGTAGCCCTTCCTCTGTCCCTTACACTCATCTTTTCCCTGATCTATATTCTTTACCTTTCGATTCCTAATGTTCTAAGTCTTCTGGTTTGTTTTTATAGAACCCTTCAGTATTTATACATCGAGCAGTGTCTCATTTTCCCCCTTTATGTGAGAACTTATATTGAAGGACAAGACAAGTTATTCTCTATGTGCTATTGACCTCTCTACAACTGTCTACCTTATTAAAAGCAACACTCAATAGCAGGGGTTCTCAACTTGTGGGTCATGACCCTCGAGTCTCCTTTATATCAGATATTTATATTAAGAGTTATAGTGGTAGCAAAATTACAGTTATGAAGTAGCAACAAAATAATTTTATGGTTGGCGGGGTCACCACAACATTAGGAACTATATTAAAGGGTCACAGCAATAGGAAGATTGAGAACCAGTGCTCTAGAGGAAGTATTTTATAAACAACTCTTATATGAATAACTATAGTAGATGACATATTAGATACCCATGTCCCATTGCTCTTGAAGGATTCTGTCCTTCGGGTTCTCACTGCTCATATTTCATTTATGTAACTGAAGTTCAGACAGAGTGATAGAAGATTAGCTCATTATTGCCATATGGCCCTACCTCAACTCCTTCTCTCTTGCTTTATGCTACTTGTCAGGCTTCTTGGTGATTTCNTGTCTGCCAGCATATCAGCTTCTGTGTCCCTTTGTATTTTGTGACATAGCCTTTGCTGGCTTAGTTTTCAAGTGTCAAAAGAAAAGCTAGAGATTTCCAAGTCCAACCTTGTTTAAGAGAAAACAAAGGCTCCATGACTGAAAGGGGTTTTCTAAGGATGCCTGTCTGTGACAGTTTGAATGAGATGCTCCCTCATAAGTCTTGGGCATTTGAATACTTGGTCCACAGTTGGTGGCTGTTTGGGGACTATTGGNAGGTGTGGCTTTACAGGAGGAAGTGTGTCACTGTGGGTGAGCTTTGAGTTTTCAAAAGACTCCCACTATTTGAATTAGCTCCCTTGCCTTCCTATTTGTGGTTGAAGATGTGAGCTCTCCTGGCTGCTCTAGCTGCCTGCTGTCTGATACCCCCATTCTACCATCATGGACCCTTACCCCCCAGAGCTGTAACTCCAAAATAAACCCTTCCTTCTATAGATCGCCTTGGTCATGGCATTTTATCACAGCAATAGAGAAGAAACTAAGGTATTTAGCTATAACTTAGCTCTCCTTCTGTAGCCTAATCTTTCCTTATATTTTTTCATGTTGTGTAGCTCTACGAATAAAACATTAAGTTAAACTGAATGTGATTTTTGAGGCATTCATGAGAAGTAGAAAGCATGGATTATTATTCCACAGCCTGAGTATGTAACAAGGTCAAAACTCATGTAAGGTTAAAAGAAAGGCAAACTCAGTATATGAAAGAGATAGATGGAAGGCAGAGATGAGGCACAGGTGTGGAGATTAGATAACTTCAGAGGTGGCCAGCAGACACCAGAACCAGCTTGACANTGGGTTCAATCCCAAATCTGACACCCCACNGACAAGAGAACTTGGCACTTCTTGGANACAGCTGAGACTCAAGTTGCTTAGTGTTGAAGCAATGAAATAAGAGGTGTTTTGGAACTTAATTCACTGTTGATAACTGGTAGCTAGAAAGATCTGTTGGTGGAAATGATGGAAGAAGCATAGAGGGCTCAATCACATGGTATATAAAGAAAGGAGGGATGAGTTGTTGGCAGGGCTGAGGGCCGGAGCCAAAGGGCCAAGAAGACATGGCATAGCNAGGGACCAAGGAGGAGGGACAGTGTGGCAATGGAGANTCATNGAACATGGCTGGAAAATAGGTAAGGCAGATTAGAGAAGGCTTGGAACTTTCCCTGAGAAAAGTTTAGGATTACANTTCATCCTAAGAAACTCTTTAATATTTTATTCCTTATCGAGGGTAGAATGTTTCCAGAGAAGAACTTGCCAGTATCTTATTAGATGGTTACCATGGTGTCCAGTGTAAGCAGAGGTGCTTCCCCTACCCTATGCATGGTGGACATTTACATTTGAGTATTTATCCTCCATTTTCTGTTTCATCCCACACTACATAGACACACACAGTGTACATGTGTGGGCATGAGTGCATGTGCGTGTATACACACACACACACACTCTTTTGACACACTCTGTCTTAATTCATTCAGATGTAGTCTAGTGTAGTTAAGTACGTGGCTCACAGTGTTTCCACTCCTGCCTGTTAATTCAACTTGTGCTTCTCAGTAGCTATTTTCACAGTGATTACAGATTCATGAGATAATTTCAGCTTTTATATTGATCAACACAGTGTTGGCATACACTATACCCATCAACATTCATCANTGGATTGAAACTGGACAGAGAATATTGGTCCTGTTTTATTTGTAGAAGCTCTATATTTTATGGAGGTAAAAATTCCTGATCATAACCTTGGGCTTTTGTCCCTCAGATAAATGTCCTTATTTGTCCAGTCCACGGGGCAATACCAAATTCTGTGAAGCATTNCTTTCCCTACCTATATCTTCCCAGTGTGCCTGCCTTTTCCTGACATCATCTCTGTTGTGTCCTCATGCCACTTGCCCACATCTGCCATCTTCTCTTCCTGTGGCCTCATGACTCTTGATAGGGTTCCTTCTCGTGTTACTCTTCCCTCTCCTTCCTCATCTTCATCCCCTTGCAGGGTTTACTTCACCTTGGCCTAAAGCCTGCATATTCCAGAAGATGGAGAATCTCACTCCAGCTGCAGGCGGGATGTCCTACATCTGTCTCTTATACACATCTACTTCACCTTGGCCTAAAGCCTGCATATTCCAGAAGATGGAGAATCTCACTCCAGCTGCAGGCGGGATGTCCTACATCTCCTGCACATCTGAGTGAGACGACTGGATAGCCAGAATCTCTGGGAAAGTTGGAGGCTGCCAAGTACACTTTCCTTCATGTGCCACTTCAGAGGCTAGAGGATGGTCACCCAGGTTGGTAGNTCCGTGGTTAGCAGACCCCTTTCTTGACCCTGGGAAAACAAGGGTGAGTTGTGTCTTCAGTGTGGGCACTCCTNCTGAGGCACTTGGCTTACTCAATGCTCTCTTCGTTCTTATGGCCTTTACTTAAAGTTCTCAGTANCTTCCTAAGTATGTCTGTCTCACTCATTGATCATCTGTTGCCTTGCCAACTGTTCTCCTGGGATGGGGATTCATTGCTGNCCATTAAGCNTCCTCAGCCTGNCATTCAGCTGCAGCTTTGTGTACATTAATGGAATTGGTGAAGTTCATGTCAGGCTCTCTGTTGGGTGCTACTTTTTTCTAACCTTGAAAATGTTTGCTTCTGAGATGATTATCCTAAAAGGCAATTGTCTGGGTCTTTTCTCTGNTTGGAAGCAGACATTACTAGCATTGCCAAGGACAGTGTGGTGTGAAGAGCACCACTAACCTAGCTGACCGGCTGGACCATATTCTCTTCTTACCCCCCCGCCCTCGAACACTTTATACAGCTCAGATCTCAGCTCTTATTGCATTAGTTTCTGCTTTTCTGATTCCCAATCTTTTTCTAACCAGACCCTGAATTATTCTTAGGTTTTTCTTGCCTACCACAGGATCTGGAATCAAGTAGATGCTTCAACAGATTTTTGCATGATTTGACTTCCAGAGATTCAGAGGGAGAGGAATCGAGCATGCCCCACATCTTCTGTCTGAAGAAACAAATGAGACAGATGTTCTGGGATCTTGTACAATCTTTCTCCTGACATCCTGTATCTACACCATCAACACCAGTGGCTAGAAGTTACACTTGCAGAGTTACTTATACAGTAGGATGGTGGCTCCATTAATACCTTTTTGTTTTGGGCATCTGGTCCCAGGACTGAGGCTGGATGTTGAGGATGACTTTGATTGAGATGAATTAGGGAATGGGAGACTAGGGTGAGGCAGAAGATGCAATTTTGAGTGAAGAAAGACTAGATAGTTAAAAGGTATCAAGGATATTTCACCTCTTCTCACCAGTGGCATGGAGACTTTTTTTTTTCTCAATTGGATTTTGTGGACATCTAGAAGGTTTCAGGAGTAAGAAAAGTCACAAAAAAAGATCAAGGGCTCTGTTGTCTGAGCTCAAAAATAGCTCCAAGAGAAGTAAAATTCACCTACGACTTTCCTCCTACTTTAAGGTCCATTATTTAGTGGTTTAGCTTCCTCTATAGCGTGGGTTCATAATTATCTCACTGCATGGCTTTGAGCATGATCTATGACAATATCAATCAGTGACTATACTATCCAGCGTAGAGGCAGGCTTTGATGAAAGAGAGATTTCTCCCTGTCTAATGCAGACATCACAGTTGATATACAAAACAAAGAAACATTAAACTTTGGTGAAAATTTAAATCCACTGGTTGCTGAGCTGGATAACTAAAAGATCACAGGTCTTTGAACTTGGCTGTCAAGAACTGCTGAGCTAATCACATTTAGATACCCAAACTGATGCCAAGTTCAAACTGACTTCCCAGGCATGCTTCATAGGAAATAATCACCATGACTACTCAAGGGACACTCAACAGATAACTATCATCCTGTAAATTCATGGGAGCTGGGGCAGTGAGTATATAGGGTAGGTAAACCATAGCTTTGGCTTCTTCAAGGAACTTTTTNTTGTTTTGGTTTTGTTTGTACATTGTGGATGTGATCCCATGTGAGTGTGCAAACCTGTAATTGTGTGTACAAATAGAAATCAGAGGAAAACATTGGGTGCCCCGATCCGTCACTCTTACATTATTATCTTGAGACAGGGTCTCTTACTGAACTGGAGNTGGACTGGAAGCCAGCAAGCACCAGTACAGTGGTTGCTAGGGCTTGCTGGCCACCATCCTAGTCTGAAGGCAATAATATAAGAGCAATAGAGCAGGACATTCAATATTCTTTGACTACTATCCTGATGAATCCATAAACACACTTCTGGAATACAATACCTGATGGATGCCATTAACTTTACTAAGCATGGATACTTTCAGATGTTTGTCTCCATAATACTTGAAGAGGAGGCTGCTCATTTCACAGGTTTCTGNGGGCATGGAAAGGAATCATTTGTCTTTGATGAAGGTTCTCTNTACTAGAGAGGACTCACCCTCAAAATTCTTTATTCACATTGCAAAGTCATCATCTTGATTTCATTCCATTTCATACTGAAAGCCACACTGCTTTGCATCTGGCCATGAGTCCACATTTTATCCTCAGTGTAGCTGTATCAGAGAAGAAAGAATGGGAAGGAGACAGAAATATGTGGAAGAAATAGAGGTAGAATATAATTCCAATTTGTCGTTACAGTAGAGCAGAGCCATACTCTTCCCCCTAGCAAAAATCTTCCCGTTTAGAGCGTTGGGCTGTCAAAGCATGTGAACACCCATGCCACATTTTTCACATGCGTTTTGGGGATTTGAACTAAAAGTCTTCATGCTTATACAGCAAGTNCTCTTACCACTGAGCAATCTCCCCATCTGCCAGCCAGAGGGGTTGTTTGTCTCCTAAAAGGAGATTTCACACAGTTCTGACAACTGATCATATGCCTTGTGGGAGACTGANGCAATAATGNTGNCCAGGACCACACTTTGGCCAGGACTGANTGTAGCTCTACCTCTTGCCTTTTGTTNAAACTAAACCTCAGTGAGGACCCTGAAGACTGACTTGGTTCCTCTTTCCAGTGTTGTCACACTGAGTGAATCTTCCTCTGCCTTTCACTTGCATGTTTGCTTCATTGGCCTATTGGGGATTGGTTAGCCTGTTCTGTTGTTAGGACTGCCAGAGCCCAGGCTCTGACCACTGATAACAGTCGCTCCAACTGATNAGTCAGGAGATAGAAGCCGGTCAGGCTGTTTTAGAACAGGGTCAGGGGCCCTGAAAGTGAATGGTTATAATTCTGNTTCTTGGTCCAAAGCTGGATATATCCTTGTATCTGTCTTAGCCAAGNTGTCGGATGGAAGCTCTCATTCCTGGTCTGGTTTTTGGTGGTGTTGTTTGTGTGTTTGTTTGTTTGGTTTTTGTCTTTCTTTCTTCCCCTTATGCCACCAGATGAATTCCTCTGCCTAGACTCTGTATGGGAACACGTGACCAGAACTGCAGCACCCGAGCACCTTGTAGGTGGATGAAGTAGATTAACTAACTTTTCTCTCCATGCACCAACCCACTTTCTGCCATGAGTCCTATAAAAGTCCCTAGACTAAGAACTTGGCGGTACCCCATTTTGGGGGACCCTATCCTAATGTACAGGTGTTTTGCTTTCTGTTAAGCTCCTACCTATACTCCTATAATGGGATAAGTTTCATTCTTTGAGCTTTTGAGACAAGTGACCCCAAAACCACTGGCCCATGTTGGTTTGGTGGCCGTTACCTGTCTGGAGTCCTAGCACCCCAAATTATGCTCACTTGAGGCAAGAAAGAAAGGGCCTGTCATCGCAGAGACTCCAGTTTTCCTGGTGTATGAAAGATCAGAGCTTTTTATTTAAGTCACATATGTTGGCTTTTGGGGTCATCAATGTACTACAAGCTTTTAGGCATGTGGATATAGGAGCGTTTTCTTGCATGTTGTATCTGTCACAGATTGTTCTACATGCAATGTATTTTAAATCTCTAGCCAGGGGTGTGTATTTTCAATGTTCTAAAGATATAATTATAGAGTATAAAGACAGTCTATAGAGTTATAGATGATCTTCAGACACTCTGGAGGGTGTCTGAACCCTCACAGTGCTGGCATCTAGTTGACTAGTGTCATAGTGAATCATAGGTTATCTTCAGACATATGTGCCTCTGANATATGTGTCCTTTTACTTCAGTGTCTATAGATGCTAAACTGGAGTAGAGATTGTTAATCAGTAATTATGTAAAGAGGTTTTGAACATTGACTGTGTGCAAGGAGCTATGCTAATTACTAGGTGNGATGGTGCATTAATAAATCTAGATGAACCTGAATATTTTTTTTCCCATAGAGTAAGTCCTGTGATTCTGTGGATTTCATGGCTTGACACAGCAATAAAATCATGTAGCTTTCAGGAATTAAGGCCCATAGCTAGTTTCACAATACATGCAATCATTATTTTCTAATGTTTCTAGTCTCTGGGAGTAAGTCGAGCATTAATACAGAAATACATATGAAGTCACTGAGAAATTNCATTGTTAGTGGCCCTTTTAGCTCTACTTNTGCATGGAATTGAGGGAGTAAGTATCTCTATGATACAGGTGTAGTCAGGCTTGCTGCCAGCCAATCTGAAGCTTTCAATGACTCACTGAGAGTCTCTGATTAGGAACATGACTAGGAGCCTTGCTTTAGAACAGTTCACTTGATAACTTATGCATGCATTGCGAAGTTTGGAGGGCGAATATGCTAATAGCCTCCTGCTGAGAAGGAGAAAAGAGGGAACATGTTGTTCATTAACCGTAATGAAACCATGAAGAGACTCAGTCACCTTTGTGCTCCTTTGCTGGAGGAGCGCTCAGAGAAGGTGGCTTTGGTGGGAGGTCACTGACTCTACTTTTGAAGTAGTGGAAACCAGGCCTTCTCGCATTCCATATGAGGTTTGCTGGAGGCTCTCTAACTGCATCATTGGCATACATAAAAACCATTTCCGCCTTAGATTCAGGCTCAGCTATCACAAGTTGAGCCCCTACTGTATGCCTGAGCCAGGCCTTGCTATACTGTGTTCTGCATTCCTTTCTCTGGTCCTTGGCTTTTCTGTGCATCAACCTTCCACACTGCACAGATGGGACCTGGAGTCTTGTCAACATCACAGCAGCTCTTGACTCTAGTCAACACAGTACTAAATGAGCCAGCCAAAGCACTGTGGTGTTAGCTACGCTATCAGAGGAACTTTTCTAAAATCACCTCTGCTTTCACCTCAGAGTCTATATTATANAATAAGAGCTTTGGAACAGAATTTCTTGAGCNACCGTGTCCCAATTTGATGCTCAATGTTTCATGGTCTGGAATATCTGAAAAGCTGCTGGATGGGCTCCCGGTTAGCCCGAGAGAAGTAGCNAAGTTGCCAAGCACATAAAAGCGGCATTGTAGCTCATCCACCAGCCAGCAGAGTCTGTCCCACTGTGGCTGTGGATTTTATGTTTGCNCACTAAAAAGTAAGTCCAGAATGNAGACACCAGAAGAAGCAGAGACACTGAAGGGANCAGAGATNCTAGAACTAGAGTCGGACAATAATCTGTGGCTCCNAACAGGATGCCAGCTCCCAAGCAAAATGATGAGAAAACAGCAACCATCAGNTCCTCTGTCACTATAACAGTAGCAAGTATCCAAATGNNGCTCCATCTTCTGTGGGAGTGGGTGNNACCCAGAAGTGACGTGAATGGAAATCACCATGCTTTCTGTGCTTCNGGAAGTATTTCTGAGNCCATCTGTAAACTAGACACCTGCTCTCCCTGCCTCCTTCCTGGAAAGCCTGTCTGCAAGGAAGCCCNGGGCTGAAGGCNGGAAGGATAGGTTGAAAGCTTCTTGGAGTGCTTCTCACTTCAGTGAGGGGTTGTGTGTGTGTGTCAGTGAGTTCTGAGATGTCCTCCTGGCTCTCCCTGTGAGCACATGTGGGAGGAACAGCAGTTTGTGAAGCTTGCAGAGGTTCACAGGCACATGTTCTGTCAAAATGAGCAGCTNGAGAGGGGGCTCATCGTCCTCCAAGAGGCGTCAGAGGCCTTCANGCAAATTCAACTCATTTGCAAGTTCTACAGATGGATGGATTGTCCAGAAAATGTAATCATCTAGCAGTGGGCTGTGTGAGACTTCCCTTGCCTTTCACTGGACTGTTGACTGACTGCATTNGTTCATGAAGGTTTTAGATAGCACTATGTGACTAAAACTACCTTCCTCTCCCCAACTCTGCATTCTTCTGAGAATCAAAGTTCCAGGAGAGCTAATATTGGGTCACTTTTGTTCACAGGTAAGTATTCAGTGGTTATAAATATGCCTGGCACATAGTAGGTCCTTACATTTAGAAGGACCAGGCTAGGGCTTGATATAATAATATAAATAGAAGAGTCATCCAGCTCTTGAGTTTGTGGTATAATATCTATTCATCACAGTGTGGTGGGCAGGAGAGATGAGAATNTTGGCCATTCCTGAAGTGTATTGGGCTTTTTTAGAATGCTGTATTCAGTTAAGAGCTGAAGGACAACCCTGAAAACAGAGTAGGTTTCCTTGTAAGGCAGCAAAACAGAGTTGGAGCACTGAGCTTTTGAAGATGGTGAAGACTCAGGTAGACAGGAGAGCTATTTCGGGCCTGGTTGGCTGTTGGGCAGAGGGTTTATGACTCTGTTGGGTAGCTCCTTTCAGTAGGAATAAACAGTCTGCTGGATGGACCGTCAGACAATCATCTCTCTCCTCAGTATGAGCAAGAGCTTCCAGGCGGTAGCATCTNTAAGGTAGCAAGTAAATGGATACCCTAGAAGTCTCTGGAAATGGAAGGAAGAATGTAGGTACCAGAAAAAAATNGAGCTAGAGTAGAGATTGCAAACTGAGTTCCCTGTACGCTGGTCCTGTGGGCTGTTGCTTGGCTACCACAGGTGAGATGGACAGGACCTTGCCCCATTCTCTGGGGTGTATAGACAGCGGGCTAGATTTATTTGTGTCAAAGATTCTTCAGATTTNTTTTTCTTAAACATAGGACCCGTTGCCTGCAAATTCCATTTCAAGTCCTCTGCCCCATACAAGCAAATTTTCAGGCAGTTCATTCCAAGTCCTCTGCCCCACACTAAAGCTAACTTTCAGGCAGTTCATAGTAGTGTTTTATGTTGATCTCTAGAATGTGAGGGCAGGTGAGGTCTTTGACATAATTTCTGGAATTGATGCTTGACATTTTGTACATTTTGGGGTTAATTTAAAAATCTCACAAAAGCCATTTNTCAGGAAACTGTGCTTTTCTTAACAATGAAATGCCTGCTTTTTTTTTGTGAGGCCCACTGCAGAAGTTTACATTGGTCTGTGGCTTCTAAGCCAACATTACAGGGTGAATCACACTTCGAACATTCTAGATGAGGCTGTATAGACCGGGAGGTGCGTTTAGTGAGAAGCCTGGAAGCACAAGGCTTTTATCTATGTCCTGGCTCTGCCTNTCTTAGCTGTGATCTTGGAACACTGAAGAAAGGTTTTACACAGTAGGCAACAAGTGAATTATTGAAGCATTATAAAGAATGCCTTTTCATGTCTTCCTAATGNAAATAGCCAAGGAAATCTGGTAGATAAGAAAGTAGACACAAAGTAGCCACCCTGCATATTACTGGAGAGAAAGCTTAATACCATGGTCCAACAGCCTTAATCAGAGCCCNGGATATGATGGCACTGGGTGACAAGGCTGAGAGTCCTGTCTTCTACTTGAGTGCACCCAAGTGGTGTACCCTACCCTTCAAGGACTCCTAGGTGGCTACAGTGTGAAATGAGGATATGAAACAACACCTACCTAATAGGTGCTATGGCTTTAGGGGACTTAGGGCCTGCTGGGATGCATTGTGTTCTATCTGCAAGTAGCAGTGAAAGGTGAGACCTAGAGGACTCATGAGACCACATGGGGTTACTCCAGGTTGAGGTGGAAATTCTGCTTGCACTGCTACGANGGAGTGAGAGGCTTCTATTGAACTACAGTGTCTTAATCTCTAAATCACTCCAGTGGCTCCAACAGTGCCAACTGCACACACAAAAAAAGGTCCCAGAGTTAATAGCTCTGGGCATTTAAACACTAAGAACCTTAGCTTCTTTCTCTGTGAAATACAGTTCACCACAGTGGCCACATTGTGTTAAATGTTAAAGAAGGTGAGCCAGGCACAGATGCATTGTAGCTTTGCCCACAGGGGAAAGGTGGAGGGTNGAGGGGGTAGTCTTCCTCCTGTCNTTACAGGGGTGCNGTTCGGCAGTAGCCAGGGCAGCGNGGAACCTCATCCTGTTCTTTACACACTGTACATAAATCAGTTAATCTCCCAGAGAAATGTTTTGCCATCCAGTCCTCTCCTTATTAATCCTGTTATTGAATGGAGATTTTGGAANGAGGCTGATCAGGTTTCAAATTTCAGAAAGCTATTAGTAGAGCAAGTATTATGAAGCTATTTAATTTCCTTAAACCACAGTTTTCTCCTGGGTGTCATAGCCCCCACTTCAAAGGGTTGTAGAGGAAATCAAATGAGGATGGATGTGGACAAGCATCTCCATAAACAGCAGTAATAATCTGTGTGTATGTGTGTAATTTCTTTCCCAAAGTTTCATGCTGGATTTTAAATTTATGTCTCTTATGAATATTTATCAGTAATAATTATTATAGTAATG
>LZPO01117116.1:137850-149617 GCA_001675575.1 Neotoma lepida
TTTCTTTTTTCAATATTCTGTCTTCAGTCACCTGAAATTTTATTTTCTCAACCCATCTGTGGATACTGTCTGCCAAACTAATAGACATTTAAAATCACTGTATTATTTGTTAACCTCTTCCTCCTCCTCCTCTTCTTCACCATCCTCCCCCTCTTCCTTTTCCTCCTCCTGCTCTCCCTCTTCTCTTTCTTCTCTTCCTCTCCCCTTTCTTCTTCAATCTACCATCAATAATCTATAAGATAGAGGAAGTACCACTTTTTAGAAATTGTACTGGAATCATTTAGGATGGCTGATAGTGAGAAACAAATCTCCAGGCATACATAATGTCACCTAAGGACTCAAAACACTCCTACAAACACCCTTTCAACAATATCAGGTTGCCAATCAAAGATAACAAAACACATGAGGAGACAGGCAGCATGATTGAAACACCAGCCATGGCAGTAGACAATGGAGAGAGAATTGCAGGAACCCCAGNCACTAAGATGATTGACTTCCAATAGTGATGCTTGGCAGAACTAACCAGGAAAAAAAGAGCATTTTCCCATCAGCTAGGACTTGCAAAAGGGGAGACAGCAAGTTTGAANAGGGACCAAACATAAGTTCTAGAATTTGAAAGCTTAAAATTGAAATTCAATCAATAGCTAGGCATTGTAGTTAGAAACCTAGCATTTAGGTGACTGGGGCAGGAGTATTGCTGAGAGGCCAAGGCCAACCTGAGTTGTGTGGTGAGTTCTAGGCAGGCTTGAGACAAAGAGATACTCTATCAAACAAATCAAAACTAACAGTTAGTGAGATTAATAGCAAATTAGATACAGCTATAGCCAATGAAATGGAAGGGATGGGGTGCCAGCCATCTGGAACAGAGAGGAATGAAGTTAGTGGGTAGAAAACACATAGTCAGAGGGCATTTGTGACAGAGGGATGATGGGAAATTGTGTTTTTAGAATGTTAGGAANAAAAGAGACCCAGTAAGCACTCATGAAAAGTTCAAAGTANTAATATGGGAGAGGTTTCCCAAATATATGAAAGTTACTGGACCACAGATTCAAAACAGCCACTGAAATGTCATTAGAAAGCAAACAGAACCAAGAGTAGTTAGATGTAGCACAGAAAAATTCATTGTTTGGAGAGGCACAGTGTGGCATCTATTAAGCCAAACGTATTCTTCAGAAATACAGATGCAATTGGTATTTTCAGGTAGCAGANAGAATGTCTCACCAGGGGACCATTGCAAATATTGAAGGAANTATTAAAAGGTGTTCTTTGAGCAAAAAGGACATTTTACTATCATTCTAGAAAACTTAGACCTTTTCAGCGTGGAAAGAAATTACATATACACAGTATGGAAAATATTTAAACAGTATCCAATATAATTTTTATGAGTAAAACTAAACTAATTAAGTGTATAGCAAAAGAAAGGAGGACAGGACTGGAGAGATGGCTTAGTGGTTAAAAACACTCACTGTTCTACCAGAGGACCAGAGTTCAGTTCCTAGCACCCATGTTAGGTGGCTTACAACTGCCTATTACTACAGCTTAACTAGGTCTGAGGCCTTCTTCTGGCTTCTGCAGGCACCTGCACACTTATAACACACACTTGTACAGAAATAGGCACAAATATATTATTAATAAAAATAAAAATAAATCTTAAAAAGAAAGGCAAAGAAGATTGGTGTAATGGAAAGGGATATAGTCTAATAAAGTCTATAGATTTCTAGAAGATTATAATAAAATAATAATTATTATTAATATTACTGATAGAGAATCATAAAACCACATCTATAAAAGCAACAGGCTCAAATAACTTCTTCAATAAATTCTATCGAACACATAAGAATTATTATCAAAATCCCCCAAAGTCAAGACAAATGACATTTCTTACACAGAGGCAGGAACCTAGCAAAGCTTAGAGAGCAGCATACTGGGAGGGTTATAAAAAGTAGCACCCAAGGTGGCTGTCATTCAGGAATGTTCTTTTTCAGTTGAGCATGGTGAGCATGGTAGCCCCTGTATTTAAGCTGCTGCNGCAGCAGGACAGCCATCAGTTCCAGGGTGGGTAGAGCTGTATAGTAAGATGCTGTTCTAATAGGAAGACAAATAAGAGAAAAAATTGACACTCTTAANTACCTCATTTGGGCATGGTGGATGTAGTGGTCTTTCAGATATTTTGATATGCAGTTCACTTCATTAAAATTTTGTTTAAAATGTGGTGTGTATACCCGNGAGTGAGTTTTTTCACGTGATTCTAGAACAAAAGAATACTTAACTTTTACAATTTACTTCAACTCTTAGAAACTTGGTTCATGCTTGAAAAATTAAAATAGGAGATAATAGTTATAAGAGCCAAAACAAATAAGTTAACACTGTCAGTCATTATTTTCNACACATATGATTTTCTACATAACACATCTAAGATAAATTCTTAAAATTAAAGAATGAATTTAACAAGGTTACTAGGTAGAAGATCAACAGAATAAAACAGTTTTTATATGTTGTAATGAAAATTTGAAAGAAAGNTAAAGTTGAAGAAGTTGCTCCTTGGTATCAGAAAATACATTTCTAGGAATATATTGAATCTAAGATACATGAGTCTGTTATAAAGGACAACCAGGAGAAGTGAGTGAAACCTGAAGTACATGGAGATGAATTCCATGGCCACAGATTGGAAAACTCAATATAATCACCCTATGCTATCTCATTAAATTCTTCCACACACCCAATGTGACCCCCCAGCAACATCTGATGGCTTGTGTGACTGCCGAGTTTTTGTATGGAGCCTTGAAGGGCCCCCAGTAGCTAAAATACTCTTGAGAAAGACTTCCTTTAAGATATAAAGACTTGTGTTAAAGCCATAGTGTTGAGATTAGTCAAATCAGGACAACTCAGAAAAGAGCAGGACACAGGGGAAGAAGGGCACTTGATTGACAGAGCTATGACAAATGGCCCCCTAAAGAGGAGAGAAGAAACTGCCATTAACCTCAAGCTGTATACAAAATCAATTCCAGATGAATTGGAGACTTACTCTTAAGAGCCAAGGCAACTGAACTTAGAAAATTTTAGGGAAACATATTCTAATCTTTTATCTTTGAGGAAGATAATTTTTGTGTGTGTGTGTGTGTGTTTGTGTGTGTGTGTGTGTGTGATGCATATGAATTATTTTTTGGTGACTAAGGTCTCTTCTGAAACTGGCTATTTTGTTCCCACCCCACACCCCTGGATCTGCTCGCACATGCCACCACACCAGGCATTTTACATGGGCTCTGGGAATCAGAACTCAGCTCTTCAAGTGTATACATTTTTACCAATCATTTCCCATCCCTGTAGTAATTTTTAAACTGCATAAAGGAACTAGCCATAAGAAAAATATTTTCTTACATCAAAATTAAGAGTTTCTGCTCATCAGTAATCTCCACAAAGGGTATTAACCAAAATAAAACAGAATCTATAGTGAGAATACATGTAACTAATAAAGGGCTGTTGTCATAAAATATGAAGATTACCTCTATAGCAAGAAGAGGAAGACAGACAATCCAGTGGGGAAAATTAGGCAAGATGGCAGAACCAGCATTCCCTAAGGGATACCTAAATGATTGACAGTAAGATAGGAAGGGGTCAACTTGATTAGCTACCAGTGAAACCACACTCATGATGCTCTTGCACACCCACCAGAAAATCAGAAATGAGAAATGTACAGTGTGACAAGTTAGTGTAATTGCCACACAACTGGCTGCTNATTTANTGCTGGTAGATATGTAACTTGGGACAGTGTTATTAAAANTATGTTACCACTTTTCTACTCAAGTTGAGGATGCTGTGTAATCACTTCACCGGGCAATCACATTCTAAGTCATTAATCTGACAGCAATGTCTACCACGTTCTAAGTGTGTGCNCATAACATCTTGNTTCATGATAGCAAAAGATGCGAAGCATCTCAAATGTCCATCAGCAATAAAGAGACAGAGCTTCCGTGAGAACGAATGAACTACCTTGACAGACACTGACAAGGATACAGTGTGCACCATTCTTGAAGACAGGTACCAGGCATCAAAGAATGTACCCTATAAATCCCGTTTATATAAAGGTCAATACAGGCTGAATTAAGGAAGAGTAATTGAGAATGCATAATTTGTTGCTAAGAGTAGATAGGAAAACAAGAAAACGATGAACAGAAAATTCAAAATACTGTTAGGTTTTAAGTAGATGAGTGGCTTTTTAGAATTCAGAATCTGTTTTTTAGAAAAACAGAAATGTTCTGGGTTTATTTTTTTGGCTTGGGTGATATTAATATTTACATGAATGTTTAGTTTACAATAATCCATTCATTTATTTATTTTTGTGTGTGTCTGTATGCAAGTATTCCTGTGTGCATGTGCGTGTGTGTGTGTGTGTGTGTGTGTGTGTGTGCGCGCGCGTGCATGTGTATAGAGGCCAAAGGATGGCTCTCATTTCTTTACTCGTTGTTCTCCACCTTACAATTTGAGATAAGGTCGTCTACTGAAACTAGCTCACTAATTGGCTAGACTGGCTGTCCAGAGAGCTATGGGAGTCCTCCTATCTCCACTATACCTCTTCTCCACCACACCTAGCTCTGGGGTTACACACATGAATATCTGGCTTTTTTTTTTAACATAGTGCTGGGATCTGAACTCAGATATACTTACAAGACAAACACTTTACCAACTGAGTCACATCCATAGCTCCTTCTATATTTATTTATGTGGGTTTTTTTTTGTATAAGTGTTTATATTTCACCAAGGTATTTTAGATAAATGCATCTTCAGCTTCTATCAGTTTATTGCATATATGGCTTCCTTGCCTGATGTTTGATGGACACTCCCACTGATCTGCTCTCCCACACTTTCAATTCAAGGTGGGTGAAGTCTTTTGAGCTTNTCTCCTGGATCTGGTCATCATCTTAGTTTTTCAAGTTGAGAATCCAGATTCCAGTGTTGAGTTTACATCTCTTAGTTACCACATTCAAAAATGTTCTGTTCCTATTACCTTTGTGTGCCTTTTGGAATAGTCTCTCCCTATGTCCTCTGTAACTGATCCCTGTTTCTCCCCGAGAAGAGAGAGTCTGTGCTCCTGTGTCCTGTTTGATCTTGCCTTCTTCCATCCGACACTACTACCATGGTCAGAGTTTTCTTCTGAAATGCTGATCTGATCAGGTTGACATTCTCAGTAAACTTGGACTGCTTGGTGCCAACTCACATGACTCACTCTTAACCTTTCCCTCTGAGCTTATTAATTATGCGCATGTCTGGTCCACACTTCTGGGACACTGTCTACTTTATGGAAGATTGTTGCTTCTCTCTTCTNNCTTCTCTCCACCTCGNCACCATTTTCCCCAAATTTATTCATGCAACCTTACCTCAGTCTATCANTGTGTAAGGNAACCTTATAGCTCCATGCATGGNCTTCATGNNNCTTTGCAACAAGCCCCTTTGCCCTCATCTTCAGGGAATATAGCAGGATAGGAACTTAATAGCCATGTAATGAATATTCTTGACTGAATGAATTCAGAGGTAGGAAGTGTCACTTCTTCCTGAGAGAAGATCCCAGAGATGTCATGACCCATTTACCCCAGGCCTTGAGAGCTGACAGAGCTATCCCAATAGAAGAATTCANGAAGACAGGTACAGATGCAGAAATGCAAGTGGCTCCTTAGTAAGACCTGGGTCCATTCGGAATCCACACACACAGGCNTCATGTTGGAAGATTGATTTTTATAAACAAGTCTGCTGTGTTTGCAGTTAGGCTGCTCAGCATTCGGTTTGACGGGAGCTTGATGGGAGGCATTGTTTTCCATTGATTNTTTTTATTCAATACATGATGGAAGGACCGTACTCCTGAACTGGCAATAAAATCATGCATATTTAAATCACAGTTATTTGCCATGCAGAGGGATAATCAAGTCACGATAGCTAACATATATATTTGGTGACTTGATATTGATTTTTTTATGGCTCTAATTTGAGCTCTGTAACAATTCACTGAAGTGTCCTAGAGAAGTACTGCAGCAGATGGTAATCTCATGTAAACAGGTTCAAAAAAGGTGGCTCCAGAAAAGAACAGTATATGCCCCTTTTACACTCACAAAAATGACTTATTTAGAAATAAATCTGAGCTACCGTATAGCTCACATTTCATGTATCACGTGGTGACAGGGTGTGAGAGGGTGAGGCGGGTCAATCATGTGTTCACATGGTCATAGCTAAGTAGGTAGAGAATCCAGTTTCCTGACTCGGCGTGGAGATCTTTCTTAGTCTATGAATTGTAATAAGCACATAAATTCTGAGTCTCAGTTCACTTAAGGAACAATGTCTTGCTGTGTTTCTTTTTATATTTATCTGATACAGACACATGGACCATGTACACACATGAATAATAACAGGTTTTATTATTGGTTGTTTNCCGTGTGTGTGTATGTGTTGTGTGTGCAAACATCCTCATTTGTTCTTCCTTGAGTACTATCTACATTCTCTATGAGACAGTCTCTCAGTAGTNTGGAACTTGCCTACCAGGNNAGGAAGGCTAGTCAGCCAGCCCAAAGGATCTGCCTATCTCTGTCTTTCTAGCACTGGGATTACAAGTAAAAGCCACCAAGCCCAGCCTTTTCCCACATGGGCTATGGGGATACAATTCAGGTCCTTGGGCTTGCCAGACAAGCACTTGGCTGGCTAAGCTATTTCCTGGTTTTTCTAACATCTCTATAGTCCTACCTTCAAGACCATGAATTGGAATAGTTTATAGTTAAAACATCTGAGTCTTACAAAAGTCAGAGAACTTGTCCGAGGTCAGTCGCACAGCTTGTATGATGTNTGGACTGTTAGTTTTTGTTTCAGAATAGCATCATGTAATGTGGACACCTCCAAATAAAGTCCATTATGCACTAGCACACACTTAGATGAATAGTAGGGCATTTAATGCCCCTGGATCATAATACCAAATAGGTTTTTTTCATATGTATTGTAGTCTTAGAACCCAGGNCATTTAAAATGTGGAGCACTGTCATGGACAATAATATATTGATGGATTTAATAAGCCTTTATGAAATGCACATAATCTAAATGATCTTGAGCTAAGCACTGACACCACAGAACAGAGGCAGAATGGCAAAGAATGCTTCATGTAACAGGGAACTTGAATCCTAGGCTCTGGGCAACCTACTGACAGTTCAGTTTATCCTATAGTAAAATTGTTGCTATCTTGCGGGTCTCTTTCTCTCCAGGAAGCACTTGCCAATGTCTAAGAGTGGTTGGTCCCCACAATGGGGAAACCAGAAGCTCCTAACTGGTTAAACAAAGCTCCAAATTGCAACATATGAGCCAGGCAAGGTGTCAGTAGCCCTGAGTCTGAGAACTGCCGATGGTGGCGCATGCATTAATCTGCATGGAGTCAGGGCTCTGTATCTTGCACAGTGTGACTCAGAGGATATTTTTCTTAGTTCTAGCCAGTCCCAGTGCAGTGTAGGTTATCCCAAAGGAATAATCATCCACTTTTCCTCTGGTAGCTTANCTGAAGAAATCAGATCATTGAGGGATATGGACCGCATAGGGTGAAGAGTGGTAGATGGTAGGCAGACTCAGCTGGTGAAGCATAGCCTCAGCTCGCTGATCCTCAGGGTGGCAGAGTCCTCATCTTCCTATTGCCAAGGGTCTCACCCTCTTCTATCCAAAGTAATAGAACATGAAGTAAAATGAAAACAACAAAATTCTTATTTCTACTAAGAAAGCAGAATACCACCAAACCAAAAGTCAAAAGCACTCTATGTCGGCAAACATGGAAGGAACCTGTCCTTTCGCCACTAAAACCAGAAGCTGTTTCTTTCCAAGTCCTAATGGGTGACTAGCTGTAAAGGAGAGGTTGAGTGGGGGGTGTTGAGAGCAGAGTGTGAGCTGGAGAAGGATGGGAATTGGAAGGAGAGGGGAGGAGGAATACACAAAAACAGCCACCACCATAAAAATATGATGAATTAACATATCCTGGTCTAGGCTTGATGTGAACTGATCAGTGGATGTCAATTCCTGGTTTCCTTCACTCTGAGAAATTCCTGAAGGGTAGCTGTGAAAAATCACTGATTGGTTGGAGATATGACCATGTGATAAGTCACTGGTCAGTTGGAGATAGGACCATGTGATAAGTCACTGATTGGTTGGAGATATGACCATGTGATAAGTCACTGGTCAATTGGAGATAGGACCATATGCGTTTCATCTTCCCAAGTCTGCACATATGACTTAGTGTCCCCTCCTTATGTTTGTGGCACATTTTAGTGCTGAGGACAGGCATGAACTATTTCATTTACATTTCTATAAGGTACATGGGCATTGTTAGTATCTTCATGCTACCCATGAAGGTACATAATCAAGAGAGGTTAGAACACANAGCTAGGGTTGCACTCTTGGCAAGTGGGAGACTCCATACATAGTTTGACATAAGATATGCTTTGTGTGTACGTGTACGTAAGATATGTGTTTGTGTGATTACACATTGGTGTCTGTGAGGGTATATGTGTGAATGCATGCACATGTGTGTCGGGAACACAAACACAGATGTCATTCCTTAGGTTTTGTTCACCTTTTTATTTCTTTTATGAGAAAAAGTCTCTCATTGGCTTAGAACTCCTCACAAACTATTAAAATGTCTGGTCATTGACCTATCTGTGCTTTGTCAGTGCTAGGGACATAGACACACTCACACACACACCCACACACACCACCCCATCACCACATCTGGCTTATTTATGTGGCACTCAGATTCTCAAGCTTGTAAAGTGTCCTCAGCCCAAGTCATACTTTTAACCACTGGGCTATGCCANTGGCCTTAATTTGTTCCCCCATACTAAGGGGGAAATTATATGGCTGTGTAATACATTGCTTAAGGTTTCTCTATATTATTAANTAAAATCAGGGAGAGGAAATTTTCTGATATAAATCTTGTGCTTTCAATGAAACTCAATGGTGTAATGGTTTTCCTTGACATTATTTATAAAAATGATTAATTCTTTAAACAGCCTTTTCTGAATNCTGCTTTCTTCATATAAGATTTCCTTTCCCACTAATNAGTAATAAATTGTAGTAATGATCACTATTACCTGAAACATATGAAGTTTCTGTCCATTATTAGTTTTCAAGTGGGATATTATTCATATAAAGTAGAGGTTCTGCAATAGTGATTTAAAGGCCTTATGCTCAAAATACAATTATCCAAGTTTGTGTTCAGAATTCANTATTTTTANGAAATCTTGACATTTTATTATGGGGTTTATTTTGGTACTTTCGCCCATGTAGAGCCAGGTGTGGTTTCAGGAATGACTTCAGTGTTGGCCTCTGTAGGGTACACCTCACACAGTGCTTGGCCTGAGCTGGTGCTATGCCGTAGCTGGTTCATTGTTGTGACAGCCCATTGAGAATATCTATTCCCAGCTGTACATTCAGTGATATCAGACCAACAACTCAACTCTGACCTTGGTAGGATTATTTATACCAGAGCAATTACTAGTCCACAAATCAGAGAACTGGTTGACAGACATGTACTGCATACTCCAGGCATAGTGAGGAGAAAAGGACTTGGGGATAAGAAGTTAGCTCCTGCCCTGCTTATCAATTGGGGCATCAAGCCCACTCCCTGAGTTGGGATCCAGATGAGAAGGGTTCCTTTGCTCATCCCAGCAGAGCTGCCCTCTGTCCACAGCTGCAATCATGNGCTCTGTGATGTGAANCGGATACTATCTATTAATCTATACAAAGGNAATAACTATGCTGATAGACATTGTGAATTCAGGGCAATGGTTACCAAATCATGCTAATCATTCTACAATGGATTAAGGAATTTTAAAAGATTTTTATTTGGTGCATGAGACATCCAATAATGTCACTCTCTTTCCATACTAGCAAAACTCATTTTTGTCTGTGTCTTTACTGGCTCAGGGAAGGTAATTGAGTCTTCAACTCCAGGAATCAATCATGACTCACATAAACCAATCAGGATAATCACCCATGATTTGTTTAAGGGTGGGCTCATGATCTAGTTGTGATTAATTACATGAAGCTGATTATGTTAATTACAGGAATCTGATTATGTGAGGCCGTATCTGCTGCAAGGCTTCCAAAGAGGCTCTACCTTCTGGCAAAGACAAAATTGAAAATTTGCCCCTTTAGCCTCTGCATTGCTGGATATTGTATAACAGGAGATGTTTAGTCTCAGGAATTGTTGCGGCTGACTTTGACCANGGAGGAGCCAGCTTGATGGCAAAGCTCATATCTGATACTTGANAATGAAGACAATTTAACATATATTTCTTGGAGAAGGCCTAAAAATCTGTATAACAAGTGTTTTCTAAATGGTTCTAATGTTGGGAGGAATGTGTGTTAAGAAGTGAATGCTCTCAGTTTTTGTATGTTCAAGTTATCACTGAGCTAAACACACATACACACACACAGACACACACACACACACACACACACACACACACACACACACACACACACACACACACACACACACACACACACCTGCACAAGGAGCAGTATCAGACCAGGAGCATTCTTGCTATTCATACAGTATCTGGTANAAGTCTCTGCCTCTATGTGTGNCCCAATGTTGAAAAGGTTTGGAAGTGCTGAAATGCTANGGTTTGTGTGTGTGTGGCAGATAATGGAAACAAATCACCAAATAGCTGTGAAAAATCTTTGAAATGCACTTTTTCCATTTGTTTCTCAGTTTTTTCCTCTATAAAATTTCATAAAAGTGATTATTGTGATGAACAAGATTGAAAACTGTGGGGAAACAGCATGACCATTTAGGTGTGACATCCCAGCTACCACATCCTGTGTCCCCTCTCTGATGCTTTGAGTGGTGCCCATATTCACTGGTACAGGACCCAGAAGTAAGACGTGTGTATACGTTGCTGTCATTCAGCACAAACAGGTGTTCATCGCTAGAAAGCAGCCCAGGTAGATCTTAGCATCTAACTTAAGGACCATTTTCCTTTTTCCTCTGGAACTCTTTCCTACTGTGACACCATTCATTAATCTCAGCCCCATCCTTGACTTCTGGCCTTTGTCTACATCTTGTTTTTCTAACAAAACCTTAGCCTTCCACTGGATCCTTTGGTCCTTGACTCTGCCAGAAGAAAATGACATTAGTTAGCAGGTAATTAGACAGAAAGTGTTAATTATATATGTACGAGACTTAAAAATTTCTTTATACATGTTTTGTTTATTTATACGTGTATGTGTGTGTGTGTGTGTGTGTGTGTGTGTGTGTGTATCTGTTTAGCTAAGGGCTAACGTAAGCATACAAAAACTGAGAGCATTCACTTCAGCCCCCAAACACTAGAATCATTTGGAAAACACCTGCCGAATTTGATTTATACATGTTTTGGTTTGAATGTGCAAAGTCCTTCACACACTCATGTGTTAAAAAAACATGATCTCCAGCTAGTGGCATTGTTTTGGGACATGAGGCCGAACTGACAATTGNATGGTCACAGCAGTGAAGNTTGTGGGTTATAAATGAACCCTCAACCAATCTGAGCTTTCTATTCCCTGATCTACTAATAAGTGAGCAAAAACCCTTNTGTTCCTGCTGCTATGCCTTCCACNCCATGAACGGCAATATTTCCTGAACCTTGAACCGAAATAAATCCTTCCTCCTGGGGTTAGCTAGTGGTCCTGTCAACTTGACATAAACTACTATAACCAGGGAAGACAGAATGTTGATTGAGGAATTGCCTCCACCAGGCTGGCCTGTAGGCAA